>JAZHYW010018537.1:0-172793 GCA_037355805.1 Ixodes ricinus
GCGACAGGGCACGCGCGACACTAGATAGCATTAAAGCTTTTTGGTAAATGCGTTTTTTACAAGTACCGCCAACCATTGTCGTGGAAACATGCAAGACACGTGCAACGAGCGGGTGCTCCGCCGCCATTCGCTTCTAAGGGCCGCTCATTTCAGTGCTGCGCCGCCATTTGATTCCAAGGGCCACTCGAGACACGGGCCCTGCCCGCTGGCGCATTTGACGCAACTTGCAAGACAAACGCAAACACATCGAGTGGCTTCAGATAGCACGGCTTCTCCTGGCAGATGGCGCCTGCAGGTACACGTGAAGCCACGCGCTCGGTTGCTCCATTTCGTTTTGCTGGCTACCGTATACGTATTCGCCTATGGTTTCTTGAATGATCATTGATCTAATAGATAGAAATCACCATCTCTGCCTGGGCGACACTGTGACGTTGGTGAATATATAACGTCTTTTGCAGTGATAAGTGTGGAACCAATTTCGATTAATAAATAACAGTTCATACGCATATCATGGTGCACAGGCTCTGGCAACTCACGCATATGTCGGTTTATAAGCAGTAATCGCTTCGTGTGAAGTTCAAATCATTATGAATTAAGCAAATGAAGCTTCTAAGCTTATATCCCTTTTGCACTCGTGTTGCTTTCCTTAGTACTTCAGTTGCGAGTCACCCTCAGTCATAGGCACGGAGCAAATTGTAATATACCCTTTTCAGAAGTCCATGAACCAACATTGAACCAACTCGGGCACGTATAGCGTGTGATTGGATCCGAGTCCCCGTTGAACGCTGACGCAGATATCGTTTTCAGTACGAGCTGAGCCGAGTTCACTCCGAACGCTGACGCAATCCTCGTGTCCAATGAACGTTCGGAGTTCTTGCCCGAACAATGGAGGCCTCGGACAATTGGCGCCGCAGCTACTAGATGGCGCTGCCATTTTTGAAAACCGTCTATACAGAAGCTTGGGAAGCGCCGGGTGGGGTGCGTCCTGTTCATCTCATTATTGCCACGCAGCCAATGAGATTGCGGCGTTAACCAAGAAGAATGCCGAAGAGCCAATCACGAAGCCGGAACATAAGAAGGCATGCCCTGCAGTTTCTTAAGCTGTAGAAGCACAGCAGTAGAAACCCCGGCACACTAAGCAACCAATATACGCAATGTGCTGCTAGGAAAATGATATGTATACTAACGCGGTCAATCTGAATCGAAACGCCGCTGCGCTTTGCGCGCATTACTACGTATCAGAGCCGTCTGTGGCATCTTTCTGCAAACTGTGATGCACACTGAGACCAAGAGAACTCCCCTCTGGCGATCGTTGCGCCACATCTGCACTTGTTTGTCGTCTGCTACTGAGACGGTGATTCTCAACTGTGGCAAAAACGTCCGGATGGCTGGACGCGTGGATCGCCACAGCTTTTCCAAGCTCCCGCTCCAACTGGAAAGGGTTCACCAATACAGCTACGACGAGCTAGAGCCTATACTCTGTTTGCGCCTAAGCTGAGACCGTGGTAGAAGATACAAACCCGTTAAGCCGGTCATACGTCGGTCCTCCATCAGGTGATGACGCTCTCCCCCACATCCTCGCGCGGAGAGCTGAATCAGGTGGTTAAAGCGATGCGGTTGGTTGGTCCTCCAAGAGCGAAGCTCCCACCGCAGTCTCAGCTTAGGGGTGGAAGTAAGTATAGTGGTTCTCCTCGTCCCTCGTAGCTCGAGAACGCCTTTCGTATGGTGGTGCATCCCCGGATCGACTTTCATCCCTATAGGCGTGAATTAGGCGATCCAGTCGCTATCGAGCTTTTTTATGCTGTTGCCCTTTGCCAATATTCTTTAGTGCTCAGATGCCTGATCCACTTCTATCGGCACTCTCGAATATTTGGATATGCCTTTCAAACCCTGTTCCTATTCGCGGCGAGAAGTTTGGGTATCGCCGCCTGGTGGACTCTTTTCACAACCTAGAGTGAGGATACTTCAATTTCCTCTGGTGGTGCAAGCACATGCAATGCCATGCTTCTATGCACTACGAAAATTAAAGCATAACCGCGCGGATAGCATGTGCCCTACCCAAAGTGAGGAAAACAGCAGCGCCCCTCGTGAGCTTCTCACAGCGAATACCGTTTTATTTTGCGCTCAAGCTCAGTCACTCATCTACTCGTATGAGGGACTGAAATTTTCTTAAGGATATCCAAAATACGTTGATCGCTATGCACACGTTACAAAAAGCCGACGTTTCTAACTTTGGCGAAAAAACAAAAGAGAAAAACGCTTTTATTTCGGAGTGCACAATCGCTTTCTGCTCTTGTTCTGAGAGTTCGTTGTCTTTACGGCGCTGGTATCACGGAGAGAATGTGAAGATACAATGGCCAGGGTTTACTGCCAAAGGTACGTCCATTTATCTCCTTTCTTGTTTACGCGCTTCTTGTTTAGGGTGCCGACATTATAGCTATCGTGTTTTCTAATTTCGTGTCCTTTTCCCGCAAATAGTGTTTCTGGGCAGTTCTTGTCGCGATTTTATTTCCCAAATTCTAAATCTTCCTTTTTTTTTTTTTTTGTTTACGGGCGAGCATTTGTGTTGAAACCTCGGTCAGCTGAGTGGTAGAAATATTAGATGTTATTTCGACAATTCCAGAACACCGTTTCAAAATAAACTTACTCGCCAACTTTCTTACAGTGTCAGATTTGAATTTCTTTATGTGCGATTAGCGAAATTAAATGCCGATGACAACGAAACGCGATGATGTACAATACCAGAGGTGCTATGTTGTAACATGAAACAAGTATGCTAGTTGGCGCTAGGATAAAAAGTTGGACGATTATACTTTTGAGCGAGCAGTGAAAAGAAATCAGTTGCAGTACTTAAATAGTTTCCTGTAATGAAAAAACAAACACATAGCATACTAATATTTTAGATAGACATTATACAAGCTTTCAGTTCATGAACCGCTCAAAGGTGGTAACGTTTCAGCTCTTCTACAATACACTCTTTTGGCCCGTTCGACTTTACAGATCTTAGATGACACACTTACAACAAGATCAAAACTTGTGTTTGTTTTGCTGTGGTTTAGTCAGACATCCACGGTAGAGGCGTGCGACGGTAACAGCTTTTACTCTCCCTGTCTTTCTCCCTTGCTTTCTAGCTTGCTATTTTATTTCTTCATTTAAAATTTAAAAGTAGAGTTTAGGCATTGCAATGAGGCCGTTTACTGAATTGTACGTCTGTGCTTTGGCATAAAAAGCTTGTTATGAAGTCTAAGCACAAGCACTGGTGCAAGCGAGCCTTTTCACGTGCTTTTTATCCTCGTCTGCGCGCTTCTAATGCGGTGAATGGCCAAATCCACCATACAATTTAAAGTAGCTGACGAACAATGACATCAGGGTATCCGCTCAATGACGAAACTTATATGCGATAAGCGAAATTATAAAATTCTGGGGGCACCTTTGAGATTAAGTTGTCATCGCTTTCGTTGGGGGTTTGAGCAGCACCTGACTGAAATAAAGTGGCGAAGCGGGCGAGTTGATTCATGACTTATAAAATTTAAGAACGCTAACAAAGACGAGGACAAAAAAGGAAGGCGAAGCGCCTTTCCTTTTTTTGGCCCTCGCTCATTTGTTTAGCAGCTTTTTAACATTTTATAAGCCCTGCACTGGAAATTCTGAGAATTTTCTCAGTGTGGCGAGACCGAAATTTGCGCTTCTAGTTACTCGATCATTCCCTTAACATGTGCTCTTCTAAAATTTTCCTAAACTCGTTTTATTAAAAAAGAAAAAAACATAATACCCGCATACGCGGAGTGTCCACCGTCATGCCGCAGCATTACCAGATGGGACATTTTGATTTTGTATGCTGCAAAACGTTTATTCCTTTTTCGGCTTTTTTTAGTTGTAAACCAGAAACTGCATTGGAGTTTAACAAGCAAAAAGGAAAGGGTACAAAGAAACCGGACGAACTTCTTCTTTCAGACTAACCCACATAACTTTACAGTTAAAATCAAGCATTGCGAAGAGCATATGAGAGTGTTTTATTATATGTCATAACACCCCTTTATGAGCACAATCTTACAGCCCCGTTCTGCTTTGCAGTAAAGAGTTGAGTCTCCTTCTTGTGTGAAGCCTATAATATATGAAGAACATAGCCTTTAGTGACAATGAAAGTACTGTTCTTATTGTAATCCTTACTCTAGAAGGGAAGTCACAAGGGAGAAAAGAAAAGTAGACGAGAAAATACAGATCATGCTTTTAATTTAAGCCAACGTGTGATATCTTCTGGCACACTCTAAGATGGCTCCCGCGCTGGTCAGTGACTTTCTTCATAAACTTTGTTCTAAACATAATTGTTATACGTTTTTGTTGTTGTTAATGTTTTTGCGTTTTTTTATTGCACGGAGAAGGGGAGTGAGAGCTGCTCTCA
This sequence comes from Ixodes ricinus, assembly GCA_037355805.1. Lineage (NCBI taxonomy): Eukaryota > Metazoa > Arthropoda > Arachnida > Ixodida > Ixodidae > Ixodes > Ixodes ricinus. Next base: position 4,403 of record JAZHYW010018537.1, read on the forward strand.
TTCCTCAGTTCCTTCACGATATTCCCAATGCCTGACTGTGACCTTGCCGCGATTTTTCTTTGTGCTCTGTGGTTGTACGCGTACTGCCATCTACCGGACGCTATCGAAATCTTGAACAATTTGAACTTCGCTATAAGGCCGACAGATGGCAATCGTATTCTTGATTTTTGAGGATTGTCATGTGCACGATTGAGAATTGGTTTAACAATAAGAGTCATGACACATAAAACCTTTAAAGATTGTAGTTTAGTGTTGTGTACGTTTGTGAACATGACAACAGATGGAAGTATTGACTCCAAGCTAACGCCTTTCGCGCCATTCCGTTCTAATGGTTTTCCAAACTTCTACTACCGACAGCGACATCTCGTAGAAAACGGTAGCAAATCATCAGTTCATAATTAACGGAATCGCCGAGAGAGGACGCTAGTCTTTTGTTGTCTAATACTGTTGATATTTATAATCTATTACAGCAAAAGCATCGGTAAAGCAAGACTTTTGTCCAACCGAAGATAGCAGCTAAATCATCTAGGCAAGAGTGGGCTATCTCTAGATCATTACTTCGCTAAATTATCATTGCAAACTTAAGTTCGCGTGAATAAATAATAGATAATTTATAGATAATTTCGTGCCCACCATTCTTTTTAAATATTTAATAAGGTACGCAAACCAAGTACCTTCTTTTCCAAGTGAAACACAACCCTTGACGCATCCAGTCCAGACACCTCTACATCTATTTCCCCGTAGATCTCTTTTGGGGTAAAGCTGGCTTCACTGCTCTTCAGCTGTGCATAGAAACTAGACTCGTTTCGCTTGCAGAGCAGCGATGCTACGAGCACAGCATGTATCCCTGAACAGTGCCTGTACTCAGAGCGCGCGTGCATAGCATGGACGCTGGAAAGTAGTCGCGTTGTGGCATCGATGCGCTGGACCCAAGCTGAAATAATATACCTGAAACTCCACGATAGCAATGTTCTAGTCGATATTTCATAAGATGTTTTCATAACTAACCTTTATTCAGACACAATTCTCACATACTGCATGCAATTTCACAGGAAAGTATGTAAGGTTGTGGCAGAGACGCGCCATATTTATACGTTTTTAATAATATACCCGAATATTCAACCATAAACATTCTTAACTCCAGCCAAATTAAATAAAATGTTTTATGCAAGAACCACACACAGCAAAGAACGTTCCTTGTGCTACTTTCTCCACATTAATAAACCTTCAATATTTCACTCATATATAGTATTACAAGCTTTTATAAAGTAAAACTAAAGCAATGTTTACGCAATAGGCACTCAAAAATAATATCCCTATGTTCCCTTCTCGAGCAACAATGCACACATATATAGTGTCCCGAACTTTCATAAAGTCAAAATAAAAATTATTTTTACGCTAGAACCACAGAGAGATAGTTTCTCATCAGTTGAAAAAAAGAATAGTCATAGTTTTGGTTACTGCTCTTGTTATTGTTATCGCTAGTGCACACATTAGAGGGTTTTGAGACGCCAAAGGAGCCAAAGAAAAAGAAAATCATGCCTGGACCGGCTTGCTAGAAATATTGTCTTAGCTATATATATAGTCAGTGACAGGCTATCAATTCAATAAAAGCTCCGCCTCAAGCATGCGCTCGTTGGCTTCCGCTGGAATTTGACTGTGCGCGCGATGAAGTGTTATCAAATACAGAAAGCTCGCGCTGTAAGCGGAGCATCTCCTGGGTTCTTAACCTGCCACCGACTATAACATTGTGCGGTGCGAAAGAAAGCACTGCCAAAGCTAATGCACGAGTGGAGTGGCACGTGAAGTCGAGTCTCAAGCACTCGAGCACCCTAGGCTTCGCAGGCTTTCTTTCACATAGTCTTATCTAAGACTCCGACTGATGTGATTACGGGGGCCAAAAAAAGTGATTCCTCAATTTCCGTCTGATGACGTCATACAAGTGTCATGCTGTCGCCGGCCGCGATCCTGGCGGTGTCCCAGCAGCGGTGGTGAATGTGGCAGACGCCTGTTCAGCTGCAGGTCGCTCTGCAGCTTGACAGTCCACAGAAGCTTCGGCAGTCAAGAGTTGCGAGTTTTGAACGCAGTGACGACAGCGACACTCACGTTTGCTCCTGCTTTTCGCTATCACTTTTACGACCAACCGCCAGGATCGCAACGTCCGACAGCGTGACACCCCGGCTTTTGCGACGTCATTTGATGCCACTTCGGGACGACTTTCGATGCATGGGCTGAATAGAACGCTAGACACACTAGTAGAAGACGCGTTCCGGACACCGTACTAAGACATCGTAGCAAGACGACCGCCCTGGTGCAACTGTCGTTGTACGTGCGCACATTCTGACAATTACCACAGTGTGATGAACCCTAAAAGTCAATGATTTTTAGCATCCCTGCTTTTTAGCCTTATCGCTGCCCCAAAAGTGGCGGCTTACAGTGGAACCACGAGTTGTGCAGCCGTAGGTGGTCAAAATATTCGTTGCACAGACACACACATGTGGACCGCGTTGACTTTCTGACTTTTGACGTTTTGTACGCACGAATCCCAACCACCATGAAAGGAGTGCAGATTGACGGCCGTCGCAAGGAAGGTTGGGCAGGTATCACTCAATGAATTAAACTTCATTTAGCCCTAATCTTTAGACACATAGAGCACCCTATATAAGTCCTAGCAGCTAGTGTGTAGGGTCGTGGGAGAAAGTCCAATCCCATATACATTGCCCCACAGGCTTTCCTTAAGTCAAAATAAAACAATGATGTTTAGTGTAGACATGTTCAGCTTCCTGGCCTCTACTATTTTTTCTTCACCAATTTATTGATTTTATTTTCTATAGCCACTGGTATGAGAGACTAATCGAAATCACATTCCCAGTTAAACAAAATTATTTGATTTGTTTGCTCAAAACGCGACGCATATAATTTCGCTTCGTGCTTGATCCTCATATTATGTAATAGTTCGACTCAAACGTGCATCTCACGTCTACGTATTTTCGTATCAACATTAGCATCCAATAATGTTTACTGGCCACGTGCCATCAAACCCTAAAACTATATTCCCGACGCAGTTGTTTTTTATTCAATTCCTAAAAATGTAAACTCTCAATGAGCGAATATGTTTTATCACAATTAAAAAGCACGTGTTTTTTTAATTAACTGCATGCATTACGTTTTGTATTTGAATATTTTAAATATCAATGTATTCTGACAATTACCACAGTGTGATAAACCGTAAAAGTCAATGATTTTTAGCACCCCTGGTTTTTAGCCTTATCGCTGCCCCAAAAGTGGCGGCATGATATCAATTTTTGTTCAAAGTCTGAATTACTATTAATATTTGTGATTTTACTCATGTCACTGTGTTGGGCAATGCGTGTTCTTCCATTTTTTGTTCGTGTTTTTTGCTTTCGTCTCTGCGTATGTTGAAGTTTCTAATCAAACTCTGTAGTCCCTCTTTATGTAACGTCGAATAGGACTGTGCGGTACGTTGAATAAATATATGAATAACTACCCTTGTCTCGAGGACATATAAAAAAGCCTTTGAAATCAACGCTTGTGCAGTAATTTCATTATTGAAATTAAGTCACATCTTTATGAGCCTATAATTGTAATTTATTATTTTGGGTAAAAGTAATTGCAGTGTGAATTCAGTTACTTTTAGCCTCACCGTGATAGCAAGATTTTAATTACAATGGCGAAACTACTTTTTTTTTAACTTTGTCACTCTGGAGCTTCATTCTGTGAGTCACTAACAAGCGAAAGTACTCTGGGTACAGATGATAGTGGTACAAAACTATCGATAGTGAAAGTCAAATCTAATTATCTAAAGTTAAAGAGTTATCGATAGTACTGGTAAAGGCGAGCGAGTTGAACATGAATACATAAAATCGCAAGAATAAAACGCGGAGGACAAGCACAGGACAGCCACGTTCTTTCATTTAGCAACGACGTTTATTTTGGGCAGGAACATTGCACCGTGAACGAGACCCCAACTAAGAGAGGGGATAAGGGGGATTGCCGAGATTGCCTTCCCCCTTATCACCCTATCTTAGTTGGGGTCTCGTTCAGGGTGCAATGTTTCTGCCCAAAATAAACGCCGTTGCTAAATCGAAAAGAACGTGGTTGTCCTGTGCTTGTCCTCCGTGTTTTATTCCTTCGATTTTATGTATTGATAGTACCATGTCGATAATCAACTATCGGGAAAGATATCGATAGTACTATCGACAGTATACTATCGATGGTCGACTATCGTGAAAGTATTCATACCGATCTATTGTGAAACTATCAAAAGTAATATATTAGGTGTCGAAGAACGTCAAGAGTCCATCCAGGAAAATTTCGTTAAGCTGCTAGCAAAACGCCACGGAAATCATGGGCTTACTTATAATTATCGAGGAACAATCTTAAACCGATTGGAAAACAATCGTAAAACAGTAGAAATACTCCTTTGAAACTATTGACAATAAACTATCGAAAAACTATCAATCGTATACTATCGAAAAACTTAGAATAAAAGCAGGGTCTACGAGATGTCGAATAAAAGATATCGATAGCGAAGTCTCAGTAATTTTCTTGATAGGTTGTCGAATTTTTGTGGTTTTAGATTGCTTTTCAAGAGTTTGCACTTGTTTCTATAGTCAGAGGTCAATCAGAATTGTGATTATAAGGCGATTAAATGCAAAGGTGCAAGCGAGCTGGACAAGAGAAGTTGACGTTACAATACCTTATCTCCTGGTAGAAGAGTGGTGAACACCAAGAGGGATCAAAGGACAAATACAAATCATCCAAACACAGCTAGGTGTCTGGTGCGCGACCGAAAAATCCGCCTGGTCCGGGTATCGAACCCGGGACCTCTCCATTTCCAGTTGGTAGAACGCTCCACTGCAAATGGAGAGGTCCCGGGTTCGATACCTGGACCAGGCGGATTTTTCGGTCGCGCACCAGTCACCTAGCTGTGTATGGAGATTTGTGTTTGTCCTTTGTCCCTCTTGTTCCCCTTCTCCAGGGATTATTTTCGACAATCAGAAGAATGAAAATAATTTGTCTACCCATTATAAGTAAACTACGCGTCGAAGAAATTCGAAACCCTGTTTGAATATGGTGCTAGCGATGATGATCGAATACGAAAGTAAGGGGACATGACTTTACCCCCCCCAAACAAAAAGATAAATGTGATGATGGTATTTTATGTTCTTTTTTTTTGATCAATCAGGTTGCGAGAAAGAATATTATCATATCGGATTTGCAAGCTTCTTGTTTCACTGAGATAATGCCTGATTGCCAACAATATCATTACTAGTATCACAGGAAACTTTCGTTTTTATGTTTTATTTTCTACCCACTATAACGCTATGTTCCCAAACTTATCCTATTTGAAGAATGGGGAGAAACAAAAAAGCATCAGTAACTAACCACGTTGGCTTGGTATAAGCATTTAAATGCGATAGTATTTTTTTTTCGGTGCTAAAAGAGGAGGCTGGCGAAGCGTAAATTATGAATGCGCTAAGGTTCCTTGCGCCATCCGACATCGCGGAACGTGCAGGCGGCGCCAGCGGGTAGCTTCGACTTTTGCTCCTGCTGTACGTGGGCTCGTGCTTCCAAGGCTCACTCTCACGCAAGGAGCTCGCGTTTTGTCCGCAATAGACCCTTCTCGAACATTCAAAATGACGCATAGATTATGTGCGGCCGCCATTAGTAGGTCATGCACTGTGAGCACGTGTTGGACACGAGCGTTTCGACAGCACTCGGAGTGTACTCGGATCGAAACGCAATCCACAGGAGTGCTGCGTCAGTGCTCGGCGCGAACTCGGAACCAATCACGGGCTTCACGCTGGAAGCGATGAGACCAACTAATGGCGACTGCGCATAATCTAAGCATCATTTCACATTTTTGGAAAGGGTCTGTTGTGCAGGGATTACACAACAAAGGGAACACTCTCAAAGGGGTCATATAGTACATTGTACTCGTGGCGAATATCCAAACTACGTTGCGAGAACTAACAGAAATATGTGAAAAGGAAGGAGACGCCTTGGGCCTGAATTTTAGTGTGACAAGTCGACTAATGGTGCTTTACCTACAGTAATTGTTCGTTCGTACGTTGGTGGTGTACTTTGGGCCTGCCACGTTTGGCGGACTGACCGTCGTTTAAGTTCTCAGGAGGCGATGGAGACTTTGCGGGTTCTTTGGCGAACCAATTTATTTTACAAACTATGTACATCTGTAGAAAGTAGGGGACGTTGGCATATTGGCATCGAACAGGTCTAACGAATGTCCAAATCAGTCCAAAATCCACCTCCCTCGCCTCGTCCGAGGCTCCTGAAGGCACTCATTCCTTCGCCCTCAGGGAAGTTTCAACCAATAGTTTCAAACTTCTTCGAAGTCACGTGGCGTCAACCCTCCAATGGTCAGCTGGGGGCCGACCCGGCCGTACATCAAGTTTGCAACGGCCACGGCTGACAGGTCCGTAACTTTGGCACAGCCTTGGGTTCCAGACAGAGTGGCGCCACGCCAGAGCTCCTGGCCCGAAAATCAATCGTCTCCAGCGTACCCTGTGGGACGCTGGAGCACACCACAAAACACGCGCACACACAAAACAAAACGCCCCTTTCGCGGAAGAGACAACGTCTTCGCCGCGGGGTGCCTGTTCGGGAGGTCCGCGGTCCCCCGTCGAAAATAAAGAAAACAAAGACAGCCCGGGTGCGTCCGCTTCCCCTTTTCCCGACCGCCGCGCGGCCGTGGAAGGACCACCCGGGGAGGGGTCCCTCGCGACTCCTTTACACCTGCGAAAAGAGGAAGCCCCTGAAAATACAAGATACTGTATTGTAATAGACAGACCGTGTAGAAAAATACGAATATTGGAAGGTACGGCTCAATTACTGAAGAAAATATTCAGAGGATCATGAGAGAAATATAATTAGGAAAGGGAAAATAAATTCACCTATTATAAAATTCATGACAGTGTGGAATTGTAACCGGTATGAAGTGGTCTGGGGTATATGGAAAGAACTGATGGTGCCTGAACTATTGTTTGGCAATAGGGTAGTATGCAATGTAGGAGGTCAGATGTTCAATTATGATGAGAAATTCGACAAAGGAGCGTGGGTACATTGGCACAGGGAGCGTATGGGAACACGCCAAATGAAGGGGTACGGGAATAGGCTGGTCGTCCTTTGAGAGCAGAGGGGCAATTAGCAAATCGAAATTCAAACAAAGATTAGCTCAAATGGTGGACACGTGATAGCCACGGTAGTTATGCAAGCAAGTATAGGGAGTATTCACTAGCGACCATAACTGTGGGCGCGACAGCTGAGCGCGTGCTGATGGCAAGCTTCCACAGTTCTTTTGCAACGTGCATTCCATACCATCGAGATTGCCGGTCTTGGCAGCCTATTAATCTGAGCTTGTTCTGAGCATGCGCTCTAAACAGCGCCTTCAAATATGGCGTCCTGTGAATACCCTCTCTACACGAAAAAATTTAAATACAAAATTAACGAGCCGATTCCGAAAGCTCACGTTTAAATGCTTACATACTAGTGATGGGACTGAGCAGACTAGTTTATTTATTTATTTATTTATTTATTTATTTATTGTAACCCTCAGGGCCCGAGGGAATCACAAGGGGGGGGGGGATTACAAAGGGAAGATCACACTTAAAAAAACAAAATGACAACCTAAGAAAATAGAAACACGAACATAGGAACCATTAACTTAAAAAATTTGTTCAACAACGCTTAAACATAATGGCATCTGTTACTACACAGAACTGACGATGGAGGGTGGTTCCACGCGATTGTTATTTTCTGGATGAAAAAATTATAAAAAGTAGTGGTTTTACAAACAGGTCGACCAACTTTGTGTTGGCGATCGACGCGTGGAGAGACATATGAGGGAGGAGTTAGTAATTTATGACGCAAGGAAGGATTGTGATAATAAATTTTATGAAACCGACAAAGACAGGATCAGCTTACGACGTGAGAAGGGTTAGGTAGGTTTAAAAGAGATTTCATAGATGTTACGCTTGCGGTACGGTGATAATTAGTAAGAATATAGCGAACAGATCTATTTTGAATACTTTCGACTGCTGTTGTAAGTAAGTCAGTGCCGGGATCCCATATAGAAGAGGCCTATTTCAATTTAGAACGGAGAAGGGATTTATAGAGTAATAGCCTGAGAGACACAGGGACAGGTGGAAAATTACGTTCGAGGAAGCCAAGCATGCGGTTTGCATGTTGCTAGTTACGTAACGAATATGAGGCTTCCAAGATGTTGAAAAGAAAGCAAAAGAAGCAATAAAGAAAGTGTGAGAGAAAGAATGCAAGAGAAATCACCCTTAGAAATGAACTCTCGCGAGACAGTATGAGCGGGAACGCCGGAGCACGTGGCCTTCTGTACTTGCTGCGCGCTACCTCGGAGGTCGATAAAACAGCGTAGTAGTGAGAAAGGCTGCGAGGGTGTGCACATCGCAGTTTAGTGCACGATCTTTCAGCCCCCTCGATCCACTCCGCAGCGCTCCCGCTCATACTGTTCGCGATAGCAGAGGTCACGCCCGAGTCCCACTAGAGCGAAAAAACAGAAACAAACAACAGTGACTAGTCTTAAACTAGATTCTTTCGCGCTTTGACAGACTTTGTAGAATAAAGGAGGCTATGCTCAAACACGGGCACCGATGCACGCGAGGGTATCTTGGGCAGGCTTGCAATCACTCGTGCTTACTTCACGAGCACCGAACGACTAAACGCCCGTCAAAGGTACCATCGCGAGCATGCTGCATGGGTTGGAGGCTTGTCGCTGTGGTTTGTTTATGTTCGTCGCTCTAGTGGGACTCGGGCATCACAAAAACCGGACGAAAGAAAGCAACATGTTTTCATATTGACGGAAGCTCCTTGCTGTTTGAGGCGGAACGTGATAAAGACGTGCGCGCCGTGTGCCATAGTGATAACGAGACACGAACACAAGTTCTTTTAAAGTGCACGGTGCTTCGTCCTGCCCTCCCCAAAGGGGTAACGGATTTGGCGAAAGACCAGGGCTTTGTTGGCAAGGATGAAAGAACAAAGAAACAAAGGCTTCTAATCGCAAAAAAGTAGGTTAGAAGATTGGTGTAGAAGGTCTAGAGAAGCGTGATAATCAGCAAAATTGATGGGCTAGGTGACGTAATGAGAGACGTAATTTATATAAACATTTAGACGGAAGGGGTGTAAATCTTTCTAGGCTAGATGGCGCAAGCTACCGCCCGATACTAAGGGTACAGTTAATACAATCCATCGATTTATACATCATGGGGTAAAATACAAACGCTTACCGGGAGCGTTCTGACCGGCTAGGCTTGACCTAGCTCTGCAGGCAAATAAAGACGTTTATTCCTCCTCCATCGTACTCACAATGCATGCCTCGCCAGAAAAAGAGTCGTATTCACGACGCCTCGCAAGAAACAGCGTTTGGCCAGTGACAGAGAAGCAATGTGGGCCCGTTCTGAACAATGGTAGAGTGAGGGAACGAGCTTCGTCTAGATTAAATCAGTGGAATATGATTCATAAAAGAAACGTCGAAATGGAAGCACTGCAGGACGATCCCCGTTTCCATCTGGTAATCATTTAGTTCCTCAAAAATATTTATTTAGACGTAACGTGACGGCTCCTGTATTTTGAAGTGGTATTTTATACCAACAGGTAATAACAGCAACCATCAATAAAATCTGCCAAAATAGGACCGAAAAAAAAAGTGGCAACATGTCACGGCAAAAAGAGCCTAACTGCTTTTGTCAACAGCTAATTCCCGATTTAGAAGAATTTCTGCTTTAATGGTAATCATCACAAAAATAAAAGTATGATCCCCAGCAGAGTGCCCATTGTCACCTGTCTGTCAGTGGTCAAAACTATGAAAGGTTATGCGTAACAACTGAATAATAAAAGAAACACAAACGTAAAACAACCTTATGCTAAGTGTTTTCAGCGCGTGTTTTCCTAGCTTCAAAAGCCAAAAAATACAAAAACTATATACATATATATCTTTTTTTTTTTTTACAAAAGTGGGCATATTAAAATTTGAAGCCTGCTATCTGAACCCCAGGAATATACAAATAATGATCACCGGAAAAGTAGCAAAAACGCTATTTCTGTTTTATCTCTACATTCATTGTATGAGAATGCAACTTTTTGTTTTATTTATTTATTTATTTATTTATTTATTTATTTATTTATTTACAAATACCCTCAGGGCCCCGAGGGGCATTACAGAGGGGAGTGGTGGTTTAGTGCGAGGCGAAACTTGGTGTTATCTGTGATGGTGACGATGTTATCGGGAAGGCCATTCCAGTCCACAATAGTTTCGGGCAGAAATGAATGCTGGTGGGCTGTAGATTTGGTCTTGGGTCGGGCAATCTTGCATGTGTGGTCCAGTCTTGAAGAAACATAGTTGGGTGGGCTAAGGAGAGACTGATTTAAAGAGGGAGAGTAATATACTTTATGCAGGAGGGAAAGCCTGGAAATTTTGCGGCGCAAAGAAAGGTCAGGGAGGGTTAATTGAGATTTCATTTCAGTGACACTGGAAAAACGGGAGTAATCGGAAAGAATGAAACGAGCTGCGCGGTTTTGGACTGCTTCTATTGCATTGGTGAGAAATGAAAGGTGGGGATGCCAGATGGATGAGGCGTATTCTAGTTTAGGGCGAATAAGAGTAATATAGAGAAGTCTTTTGAGGTTAGAAGGAGCCATCTTGAAATTACGCCGAATGTAACCAAGAGAGCGATTAGCTGAGGATATGATCTTATTAACATGATTATTCCAGGATAAATTATTAGTTAAATAAACACCAAGATATTTATATTCGGTAGTGGCCTGGAGGACGGTGTTATTTAGTGTTAATGTTGTTACGTGGGGGGAGGACGAGCGCGTGAAACATACATGCATGCATTTATTAATATTCAGGGACATTTGCCAAGTACGGCACCAGTCGGCAATTTTGTTTATGTCGCTCTGAAGTACCAGGTTGTCGTCGGGAGATTTTATCAGTCTATATATAACGCAATCATCCGCAAAAAGGCGAATTGAAGAAGAAAGTTGAAGTGGGAGATCATTAATATAGATTAGAAAGAGTAAAGGGCCAAGTACAGAGCCTTGCGGGACGCCGGAGGAGACTGGAGCTAAAGAGGAGGGCGAGTCGTTAAGCGTAAACAAATTGAGAACGATAGCTAAGAAAAGATTCGATCCATTTTAGAACGAGGAGGATCTAATTTTAAGGAAGAGAGTTTGAACAGAAGGCGATTGTGAAGGGACCTCGCCGAAGGCCTTGGCGAAATCAAAGAAGACAGCATTAGTAGGAAAACCGGAGTCGAGGATTTTTGAAAAAAGGTCGTTGGTAAGAAACAGCAGCTGGGTCTCACATAGTAAAGCTGCTTGCGGAAGCCGTGCTGTGCGTGGTTGAAGCCATGCAAGCAAGAATCAGCAGTTTACTTTCGATTTCATGTTTTGCCCAGAACCCTGTCGTCATTGCCTTTTGAGGTTGCGCTCTTATTTTCGTAGCATTCGATAGTTTTCCGAAAGTGGACTTTCGATAGTATCGATAGCCAACCGAGAGGCAACAACAGATAGTGTTATCGGTTGTACTATATATAGTTATTTTATATATAGTTTTGGAAAAAACTATCAATAGTATCGAAAAGTTAATTTTTTCCATAGTTTTGCATCCCTAACAGCTGAGCAAGTGCTTGAAGCCACAGCACTGGGATAGAGGCACACAAGATCTTCCGATAAAGCAACAGTTTACTCCGCTCTAAGGATACAGAGAAATAATTAAAGGATGTGATTGTGGTGGGCGTATCGAACAACCAATCTCGACTACTGTCGGCAATTCGCAGATCAATTAATATTCGAGCCTCCATTCAATAATTTTAGTGCATACAAACGGATCACTTTTAGTTAGAACATAGTGTAATAATAACAAACACTAAAAGTATTGGTGGTTTGCAAAGCAGTAAAACATCTCATTCACATCGTACTCAGAACTCAGCTCCTTAACTATACCATAACGAAGTAGCGGAAACAATGGCCCGAAATGTGACTAATGTAAGAAATACCGTGAAACAGACTGTTCGAGTCAGACAAAACTTTTCTGACTCAACTGTCGAACAAGAATGAACAAGCACATATAGTAGTTCGGGAACTGTCAACCGAAATATCAATATTGACGTCTGTGCAGCTCTCCAAAAGTAATTGAGAAGTAACTGCATTCCCTTTTTAAAGGCAATGCGTGTAATGTAATTAGTTACTTCTTATATCACAGAAATTTTCCGTGTAATTAAAACTACTTTAGTAAACTAGCTATAATTTTAAGTACCCTGCATTTCCGACGTAATTTATTTAGCACGTTGGTTGAAATCTAACTTCTCATCGTGCCACACGACAGCTGAAAATGGGATTCGCGCCACACAATTTTTGGTTCCAACAGAGTTTTCAAAATCCCTTCAGCTCTTTTTAATGCATTTTGTTTCTAGTTACTTGCCTCAAGTACAGAATTGAAAAAAAGTATACGTCTACCTAGAAACAAGTATATTTTTTCCGGCCGTATACAGTTAAGACATATTGAGGCAATGATTTGAGGACATGAATCACAGAAAGACGATTGAGTCAGGATCAGCAGAAGATGGGGAATTTTTCCGAAATGTCGAAATTTGGCGTGTAATTAAGCAGAGCGCGCTTCAACTCAGACGAATTATATGAGAAAACCTGGGCGTTTCCCTGTTTGTTCTGTGGACAAATGAAAGCTGCCATATCACATTTCGGCGCGTCACAGCCGGCGTACAAGCGTAGTATGAGCCACTCGTCTTTCTGCGACGCCCGCGGTTCTTCTGAATCGTAGTAAATAATATCATTATCATTATTAACTTATGGTTGCCACGTTTCTTTCACTGAAGCATATTTTTTCCACAAATTTTTTTAGCGCCGTTATAGAGAATAGCAATCGGTATCATATAAATGGCAGTTGAAAATGGCACTTAGCAAGTAACACTTCAAGGACAATTTACGAATATCGGAGGGAGGCCTTTGTTCTGAAGGTGTTTTAAATGCCATGGGAAATAGGGCTATGAAGAACTACGTCATGCTGACTTGGTTTCGTTTATGTCCCTATGCAGTATGGGTAAACATTCAACGGCGCAACGAGCGTTGGCATGGCCGCACAAGACGCTGACCCAACTCTTCTGCCATTGGTACGTCACATGGTGCCAATGCATTTTTTAATGCTGAAAGCATTACTGTCCCATAGAGCTAACCGGTGTATATCAGCTCTTGAAGTTGCAGAGCAAACGGCACCTAAAGTCCCCTGTCCCATGGACCGAAGCCTGTAGTCTGTTGCAGCGAAACGGAGAATAAACTCCTCTTGCCCGGCGCGCGCTCTAGTTTCGCGAACGCCACTTTGCACGGCTCAGGGCCTCCACGCTGGTAAAAGGAACACGGTGTCGTGCGCTCGGCCGAACATGGCGCCGCCTCAAGCATCGACATCGTCGGCGGCCGCAGTACTCCGCGGAACACTCGCAGCGTTCAATTGGGCATTCATGCTTTCGCACTCACAACTCGTACGAAGTGCTTAGGTGTCCTCGGATTTTACTTCGGTTCTTGAAGTGAAAACAGAGTATAAATAAGAATGATTTTTTTAAAGATCGACCTGTGACATTTATTTCAGCTGGGACAAATATGTCTTTGTCTCTATTTATTTATTTACAAGAAGAAACTTTATCGCTGTCAGGCATTATTGCTGGGGTGTGTGTAAAAAATGTTGATCAAGCGTAACTGAAATATAGACAAGCACATCGTGTATAAGCATAACTAAGGGTGAAAAGGCATTATCTATGAAGACAACTGGAATACAAAACATTTTTTATCTAACACGACAAGAGGGCTACCACTGTTCAGACGCATATTGAAAAACAATATAAAACACAATTTTGAAGTTGTTTCTTTCGGGAAGGGAGACCAATTGTAAAATCGAATGAAGCAGCTCAAATATTGAGTACCTCGGCCTCAACTGACAAAAACAAAAAATAAAAAGAACAGTAGATGGAGAGCTGAATTTAGCCTTTTTGAGATACCAAAGGTATATATCGTAAACTGGTTGCGGAGGGAAATTGTCCTCCATCGCTTGCCAGTCGCAATTAGCAGTCACGCGTGTCTGAGCTCACCTGTGCAAAGCGGAAGGCGCGCGATAAACCGAAAGCGGAAGTAACGGTCACTGCTTCCGTTCCGAGGGCAGTGGCCGACCCTGAAGCACCGCTGTTCCCTCTTCGGCAAGCGTCATCATCGTCCGGTTGCATCACAGCAGGAGCAGCTCTGTCTGTACCACCGGGAAGGGTGCGATTCCACGTAGGCTCGTAATCATATCAACGCTCTGACTTACGTAAGCGTGAAAAGGAGACACTTTCGTGTTTCGTGTCTCGAACTGGTGGTGCGAAAAAATATCTCTGAAGCTACGAGGGAAAGCCTTTTGGAATGTTGAGAATTACTATTATCTCATTGCATAAATATCGTGCGAAACTACGTTGACAGCAAGGTAATAAATTACATAGACATTGTTTTTTATATCGACAGAAATTTCATTTATTTTTCAAATTCTAGGGTAAGGTTTTGCTAAAATACAACCATATATGGTTTCCGTGCCCTTCGAAAATAAGGCATTCATTATCAGTCACTTCAATGCACGTTAGCTTTAAAACCAACGTTCAGGAAAAGTATTTCCATCTTTATTTGAATATGCCGTAATGAACTGCATCTTATTTCAATACTCCCGATGAAAAAAAATGCTTAGGACTTTTCTTCTTAAATCTAGGACAACCTTGTTTGTATTTTAAATGTTGGCTTTAATTGACTTAATCCATTAAGAAATTCTATATGCGTCACTCGAGACACATGTTTAAGTTTCACGAATGGCTTTCGTCGTATCCAAGTGTAAGGATATAATAATAGTCACTCAAACGTTGCTACATAAGCAGTGCACTTTTCATCCTGAAATGCTGCCAGTCAGTGGAGTCACAAGAACGTTAATGCCCGATGCCCGTCAGTGCCTAAATCGCGTGCGTTGTACACTAGAAAGCATTCCGGGGTATTGAAGTAATGACACCACAGAGATGGCTTGCCGATGCATTCTGCCTACCGATAGGGCTGGAAAAACAATTTAAGAAAGACAGAAAAAAAGAATGTCATTCGTTCTTTACTTGGATTATTTAATTGATAGCTCTGAACAACATCACCTACGGAGGACAAAGTAAGAAATAAAAGTAAATGTACCAGTTATTTTAATCTCAGAGGAGGACAAATACGTTTTATTCTCCACCTAGCAAAAAAGAAGAAAAAAGGAAAAAGTTTTTTTACTGGGTCATGAATTATTTTTTAATTTAAGTCAGAAGGCCGCGATGTTGTCTCAGTTATAAATTACAGGGGAAACACTGAACGTCGTTATTTGATTGCTTTGCTGTTACACGAGTTAACTATAGTTCGAGAACCAAGCATACGAGTTCGCGTGTACACAAAGTGTTTCGAGGTCACTACAGATGCTACCACTACCACCGGCGCTACCAACCATGGGCTGGCAGATTGTTTCGCACTTAAAAAGAAAGTACACAACGAAGGCGTATTACAGACAAATGCGATTTCAGGCAACCATAGCGACCACAGTGAGATGTCACCTGTTTTTGTGCCTGTCTGGATTTTCACTGCTCTTGCATAATTGAAACAAGAGCTGCCTGAGTCGTCCAGGTTCAGCAATGTCGCTTCTGACTCACTTTGTGGTATTAATTTTAACGCGGCTGAGGCCCTTTGCACGCGGCAAAACGCGGAGCAAGGAAAAGCCCCCGAGAATTGGCGCGCAGGTTCATCCGGTCAACAAGGCTTCCCCTACTCGGTGAAGGGCCTGCTACACGACGTGCGTCAAGTTCAATAGCATTCACTGCGTTCAGACTTCCTCCGACCCGTCCTCCCGACTTGTAACCGGGGAAAAGACTCTTTCCAGTGCGAGTCGATTATGAAATGACGACGGGTACACCCGTTTCTGTAATGGTCTATCGAAAATTGCTACTTCATGGTTCCCCTGTCGATTCCGGTGCTAATGTCGCTGTCACTTGTTTCACACAAGTGACGCGCGCGCTTGCGCAGTGCGCTTGATCGGCAACCACGGCCGGAAATGCCGCCGAAACTTGTTTCTTTTCGCACTGTGCCGCTGAGTCAATTCGGTCAAACCGGTGAGGCTGCTTGCTCGCCGGGACCTAAAAGCCGATCGTTGACCGCTCTGTTCATTTCCGGAAGTCGTTGCAAGCCTTCTTGATGAGGCAGCAATGCCGGAACAATGGAGGTAAACAGGGTGCAGTCAGCGTTTCCGCACCTCCTCCCCCTTTCCCCAGGCGAATCATTAGAGAAGGAGAAACACTGAAAACAAGACATACAACCAAGTCAGCGTTATTAGGTCAGCGAAACATCAGCCTGCATGTATGCAAGGCGTAGAGATGACAGGAACGCTTCCAGATATGCGTGACCTTTCTGGCGATGGATGCCTTCTTCGGAATGGTCATGTTGGGCGGGATAGCATAATTGGTTCCTTTTAGAATTATTGCAAGTAGCATACCGGTAGCCGGTTGGCGGATTAAAATCGTTATGTATTCTCGCTGTCGGGCTGCTTTTCTGTAAACCACTCCTCTTGATCTGGCCTCCTCAATTACTGGCTCTACAGTTCTACTTCAACCGACAGGCAGATTACGCCACCAAGCGCTGGCTACTTTAATGCGGCACAGGCAGCGCTTTCAGCGCCTTGGAATCACGAGGCATTTTTGCCCAGAATTCCACAGACATTTGTTGGTGTAGTAGCTCACCCAACCAGAAAACCATGTTTCAAGATGTTGACCAGATTATCAAAACATTGTGGCGAAATTCACCTTCTATAAAAACTGATACAAGGCCCTTTCCGAGTCACCTGCTCCCCCCGCGCCTTTACCAGCACTACACTTGTTTGTGAGATTTAGTATCATTTTCTGAGTCTAAAAATTCTGACCTGCCAAATATAAAACTGGCATCCGTCTTGTCGCGCAAACCTTCCACCGACTTTCGCGGCTAGTTTCCCCTGACTGGTCCTTATGATAACTCTGGAGTGGACCACAGAAGAACGATGAATATTTGGTCGAAGTTGAAGCCTGCTTACGTCAGTTGTATTCCCAGCAACGGAAACGACGCCGACCACAGAACCACCGAGACGATCGCCCGTACACAGCGCGGCAAGCAAACCGAGGGATGGCTGCGCGATGGAATCACGAGTAAAGTAAAAGGAGCCCTCATACACTCCATGAGACGTTACTGCAAGTATAAGCCCAAAGACGTAAAAAACGACGCGTCGTTCAGCTTTCATTAACACACCGTGCATTTAATTATTATGTTCAAAGTTGAAAGATATGTCGTTTTGCCTGTCTTCGCGTTTATAAGTAACGTGAGCTAAAGTAATCAAACGTCAGCAACGTTTAATAGACCATACGCGAAATTGGTCGAACGTCTGGTAACACTCTGTGCGCTACCATCTTCGTTACGTCAAGATTCCTCTGCCGTTTGTCAATTTCGTAGCGTTTTTGGTAACAATGGAGAGCTTACTGCTCACCATCATCGATCCTCACTCACACCTGCGAGATAAGGGTTTGTATTGTTTTACGCTCTTCTTGCGCATGTACGTGCTCGTCGCTCCGCCGGTCGCTGGTCTCTCGCCGCAACCAACACGGCGCGGAGGTACACTTCAGCTCGAAATTTGGCTTGAGTGCCGGCCCAGGCACAGGCGTGGGCGCCTGGTTTTCGAAGGCGCTTTCTCTGCACGAGTGCTTGTGCGAGCGAGGGATTCTTCAGAACTACGCTTTCGCGCCCTGGCCTTTTCCAGCGCCGGAACCAACTGGTGAGACGGAGAATATTACTGACTAAAGGTTAAAAAGCGCGAACAAACGAGGACAATAAAGAAACACGAATGACAGGACAGGCGCTTCGCGCTTTTAACCTTTTATTCAGTAATGGACCAACTAGCCCAAACCAAAGTTTTAATGCAACATATTTCTTCTGCACTGGGCTCCTTCCTTTTTCGTTGTGTACACCATGGAAGCGCCCGTCTTGTCGTCCATGTTTCTTTATTGTCCTCGTTTGTTCACGCTTTTTAACCTTTATTCAGTAATGGAGCAACTAGCCCAAACCCAAGTTTTAATGCAGAATATTAGTATTTAGTTGCACCGAACCCTTTTGAATCTGGGTGGTTGCCTCCGAGGGGGCGTCGCAGGTGCGGTTCTTTGGCGCCCCACTAGATGGCGATGTGCAATTTGCATATCGTTATATTCATGTTCTACGTATTCTCCATTTTTTTGTGATTGACGGTATAAGACAGCAACAACATGAAGATGTAATTAACCTTGTTCAGGATCTGTCACCTAGACTGGGACTACCCGTGCCCACTACTGAACACATTGAGGCCTTGCACAGGCTAAAAACCATGGCGGGAAGAATACCTCCGATGTTTTTTAGGTTCACGGGCAGAACGAGCCGAAATTTGTGGACGGAAAAACGAGCTCCACTCAGGACTGATGGAATCTTAATTAATAAAAATCTATACCAGGACTATTCGAGGACTGTTCTGGGAGACAAAGAATGCTGCCAGAGAAAAGGAGTACCGTATTTTCTTGGCTATAGTCCGCTGACTATACATGTTTAGAAGTTGAAATTTTAGGTTCTGCGGACTATCTGCGCGTGCGGACTATACAGGAATATTGTTTTACAACATCTGTAATTATGACGAGACATGACGGACGTTGTGAATGAATGTGTTGATGATGATTTATGTATAATAGCTTCTTCGTAAGCTAAGAAAGCAGACATTTGTCAAGGTGTGCCGTGTAGGAGAATATTTTCGTGTCGACTAAGCAGCAGGTGCGGACTATGCACTGGGTGCGAACTATCTAAGCAAAAACTTTTATTTTGACCCCAAGCTTTTCCCTGCGGATTATACACCGGGGACGGGCTATAGCCCGGAAAATAAGGTAGAAGTATGTATGGATGCGTAATGGTAATATTTCTCGTAAGACAAGGAGAAAGTGAGGCTTCTTTTAGAAATAATGCAAGAGATCTCAACAAAGTCTGTTAAAATGGAAAGCTCATTTCAATCATTCTGAAATGGGAGGTGTTTACTGAGCACACCAAAACACAGTCTAAGAATATCGCATTTACCCTGCTGCATGTTAACGTTAGAAGTCCGCGAAAACCCTGGGGTCAGTTGAATGTTTATCTGTCAGGCAGGTTGAGTATCCTAAATGTGTTAGTATCGACAGAAATCAATGTTGATAAAGCTGCTTCTTCCGGGTTTTAAATAAATAATTTCACTTGCCGTTCTTTGTGTCATGAAAAAAAAAAGTTGGGGGTGTACTGATGTTTGTTAGGGATGACTGGGTGTCAGAACGTTTGGCGATAACATTTACTTCTGCGAAACTCATAGCAGTGTCAATATTCAGACAAAACACGTCATTCACAATTTGTGCTGTTTACAGGCCTCCCGCCCTCAACGTAGCTTCCTTTTGCAAGGAATTTGGCTGCTTTTTAAGAACGTGCAATAATACCCCCCCCCCCCTGATTTTGGCAAGTGATTTTAACATCGGCTGTAAAAATCAATATAGGGATCATCTGCATACCTAAATGTATCAGCTGATTTTGGTTTGGAAAACACTATCACCGACTATACAAGAAAAGAATGCTCAGGAGGCCATATATCACGAAGTTGCATTGATCATATAATAGTGACAAGCAATTAATAGACTACTTCCATAAATCCCTGCGAGCAACACTGCGCGCGTTGCACTCTGGGAACTAGTTGGCCAGGGAGGAGAGCGGCATGGTTTCGGTTTCGATCGACACGTCGAGAAGAGATCATACACAGAGCGTGGATTATAAACAGCCGTTATCTCATGTTTCCTGGTCCCGAGCGCATCGTTTTGGGTCTCTAAAGTAACCTAAATGGCCAGACCTCGAAGCTTCAGCACAAGCCCGAACCATACGTAAAGCTGTGTCTTGACACATGCTTGTTTATTTTTGTACTCGAGCCTTCCTGTTAGCGTTTCGAGGTATGTGGACGAGCCAGTGCTGGGAATCTCGACGCTGCGAACCTCGGGGATCTTGCTTGTGTACGAGTCAACACGCTGTAACAACCAATAAGTTCGCGTACACCGAGCTCTCAACTTTACATTAGTGTTGCTGGTCAGCAAGTTTGTTACTTGTTTTATGCGTCCATTGTCGAAATTACCTTATTTCAATTACAGTTTTTTTATAATACGCCCGAGTACGCGAGGTAAAACTGGGAGACGCCGTTGAAAAGCTAAAATCGAACACTTCTTATCCCTTTATAGATGTACTGACCCGCAGCACTGCACGAAGTGAAGTCCCTACACGCTTGGATTCGACTAATTCAATATCGGCATAAAGTTATCCTGCAATCATATAGGCACATTCACACATACAAACCATTTAGAAGAAAGCAACAGTCGAGCACTTGCGTGAAGAATGTCGCACAGTTCGGCGGACTGCACGTATACGCCGTGAACCCTCATGCGGTGCGCCAAATGAACTGAAGAATTCCAAGCGCATTTGGCGGTTGATAATGGCCATAAGGTTTGTTATATGTTTGCTTTCTTCCTGACTGAGTAATGCCGAGATAATTTCAGAACTACCGTTCAGACACAGATCTTGGGCGTCGGTAAAGGCTCATCCAAAAAGGCTTTGCGAGGAGTAGGGGACGCTTGTTAGGGACTCCATCGTAGCTAGCCGATCTCGGCGTTTGCGAAAACTTAATCTCCAATCGGCATAAAATTTTAGTGGGAGATATATGATGACACGAGGAGGACTTCATAGTAACTTTTGTGCAGTAGTGAGTGCGAATTTATTGCGTTTTCTTAAAAGTTCATGCGCCAACGTTGGGCTCAACTGAGAGTATCCTGTGAGGATGCGGCTTGTTTTTTGCTCAATGAAGTAACACGAAGCGGACGTTTGGCAAACAAAATACGTGTAGGGCTCAAAGTGACCAAATTTCAATTGTGGCTCACTGGTACTAGACAGGATTATTGAAAGTGAGCTCAAAGATACAATCGTGGGGTGACGGGACTAAGTCACGTCTTAATACGTTTGCATACGCAGGCACAATATCCGGCATGTCGGGAACCAAGAAAAGTGCCCCGGTCTTCCTTCTATATCGCTCGAGAATGCTTATAGTATTTGTACATTCGTGGGAAGTCGGACAATCGAAAACGCAAGCAGCGCATTCGGTCACGGCGTGATAGCATGAATTGAAGCTCCTCATTCGAAACCGAAACTGATTGGCCAACTAGTTCCCAGAGTGCACTGCGTGGCATTTCGCCGGGGTGGGGCGCCTCGAGTTTTGGAAGAAGTCTATTCAGAACATTATCCGGAGTGATTTAACGAAAAGTTGCGGATCATCGCTTTCTAACAATAACCCTACTGCATGACTGATGCGTTCAAAACCTCAGGACTGAGGATACAATTGTTTTTATTTTGGATAATAAAAATATTGACTGGTTAATCCTGGCGAACGATTGGAATCTTCTTGCAGAATAGGATTACATTGTTATATACCAGCACCTAGTCGATATATAATAAAAAAAGACACTCCGAATCAAAAATAAGAAGAAAATTTAGAAAGATAATAATAAAATTGTTTGAATCAATAGAGATATAATAGAACTATTCTACTCAAAAGACAAATTATGGGCAAGATGTAAGCAGAATCCTGGCAATTTATATCTGAGGGGAAAACTCCGGAAAATGAGAAATAAGGTACCAGCTACGATAAGACTAGCAAAGAAGAAATATTACCTGAAAAGAATTTAAAGACTGCCCAGGCAGTTCCATATGAAATTGACAGCTAGTACGACAATTAACAGATCAGACGGCTAAATAAAACATTCATGAAACAATTATGAAAAAAAAATGAAAGACGTTTACACCTCCTATACTGCCGAATTAAAGCGCAGCTCTTGAGGAGGAGGAGGGAGGGTACGAAGGAGAGGAGTATTCCTCTCCTCCCTCTCCTCCCCTCCTCCCTCTTGCTCCCCTCCCATTTAGTGGAAAATTTTCGCGACATCTGCCGCTAAATTCAGCGAAAAAAATTCTCCGCTAAATTTAGCGTGGAAATTTTTCCGCTAAAATTAGGGGAAATTTGTCCGCTAAATTTTAGTGGGGAATTTTTTCCGCTACATTTAGTGAGGGAAATTTTCTGCTAAATTTAGTGAGGAAATTTGTCCGCTAAATTTGGTGGGAATTTTTTTCCGCTAAATTTAGCGGGGAAAGTTTTTGCCGTTAAATTTAGCGGGGAACTTTTTCCGCTAAATTTAGCGTGAAAGATGTTTCCACTAAATTTAGTGGGAAATATTTCCCGCTAATTTTAGCGCGGAAATTTTTCGCTAATTATAGCGGAAAAATGTTTCCGCTAAATATAGCGGAAAAGCGTTTCTCTTCCTCCTCCTCCTCCACCCTCGTGACCGTCGTGATGTCACCTGTGACTTGCATTATGGGAAACGTCCCATAATGCAACGCGCGACTTTCGCCGGCGACGGCGGCGGCGACGGCGGCGGCGACGCCGCTCAAGACGGAAACGGTAAGAGCTGCGCTCTAAAATTTTGCAGGAGCTAAGGACTTCTCAGACTTTGGAAACTCTTTTAACAATAGATTTGTTAGAACTGTAGAGGGTTTGAGAAACAATATAAATAGAGACAATACGACTACGGGAGAGACCATAACTAATTTGAATTCAGCATACTTACCATTGATGTCGGAGCGGGACCTAAAGGAAACTATCTCTTAAAGTCTTTGGTGAAACCAGCAGAACATGATCTTATATGAGTGCGAGGTCTTGAAACCGGTCTTCAAACCGTAGGGCGCCCTATGGTTTGAAGACCGGTGGCCTCCCTGCGTTTTCATAGGAGTTAAGCCTATTTCTTTTTTTACTTTTTCCTCAGGTACGTTCGCTCTTTGCGAATTCTATAGAAAAAATGCACCACCTGTGGCCAACGCTGTACAAGATCGGAGCGCGATAGGTAGACAAACCGATTTTTGCGGTCGATTTAAACAGCCTGGCCGCTATTTGGGATACGCTCTATATCTATTCACTCCATGTTTGGGAGAGGCAATCGCTGCACTCTACGGAGGGAGCTCGCTGAATGATGAGCTGAACATATGTTTAGACCTAGAAAAAAAAAAGAAGAAATAAAAACAGTCTACGCTGGGACACCGAGTGCGGTGAAACGCCGTGCATACCGTCACAGTGCAGATTATTCTTCTTTACGACTAACCGCATTTTCAGCCACGCCATTCGACGAGCTCCCTCCGCCCATTGTAGCGATTGCCTCCTCCAAATGCTTTAAGGGAAAGTGGACTAAGTGGACTTTTTCTTCTTTTTGTTAGAGTGCAGGGTGGTCTTCATTATTTTGTCGTTGTTGACATTTTACGGACAAACCCGCAGGCGTTTACGATTTGCGGAAGGAGGCGCAGGTGACCAGTGAATGGCAGCAACTCAGATCAGGTTTTGCTCCAAGAATGCGATCTTCTTTCGAATTTCAAGCACGCGTGAACGCCATGCTGATGGATGCGGTGCGGGTTCGGTCGAGATCGTATCCGAGCCGACTGATATGCTGCTTTCCTTGTGTCGTAATTGTTGACTTTCATCTCGCAGTGCGGCGAAATAGAGGCGCTGATTTTATTCAGAAAAAAGAACGCTTTTGTTTTCGGGGTCAAGCGGCACTGTTTGAAATAGTGAAGCGTTTTTTTTTCTTCTTAACTTAACATGTGACTATGATACCCTTGAGAGAGATCGTTCACTTTACTGGTGAAATTACAATGTAACACAAACAGTTTTAAATGCGTACTTTCGTTCTCCTCTCCGAAGAATAACTATGTGCAACGAACAACCCTCGAGCACTAGCCGTAACTTATTTTTGAAGAGTAAAAGAATAGTGGATATCCCATGTTTCTGATATTAATTTAGTGCTCGCTTCCTTTCGCTCCCTGGATCTTTCAGTTTTCTAAGTAATATGAATGACTTGTGCAAATATTTACGCATCCAATATACATCTGCGACTAATCAACGCACATGTACGATACCTTGATTTTTAACAGTATTCGTGACAGCAAAATCTAGTCGAAACAGGTTTCACTATGATTACATAATCGCATTTCAATATGTACCGAGGCGATTTTGTAGAACGTTTTTCTTTATCTCCATGATTATCTAGACCATACAGTATATAAATTTTGACATTTTGAAGTACAAAGAAGATTTCCCCTGGACTAAGACTTATTACAGATGTGTATTATAATCCCCCCCCCCTTTTTTTCTCTCTCTCTTCTATCGATGCAAGCTGTGCTTGATACATAACTTCAAAGGTTCACAGTAAATTTGTTTTAATAAAGATGTTAGCAATAGTCCTGCGAGTACAGCCAACAAAGTGCGCTATAGTAACATCTGTTATTTTACCAATACGTGTACCTATAGTGTTTAATGTTTAAAACATTTTGAGATATAGTTGCCAACCGCGGCAATTTTCATGTCTTTTCACTGGACGGGCTCGATTATTGTTAACATACTCCGCTATACAACCCGACGATAGATTATCCTTGCATCAACCACATGTTACCTAACTGGGACTAAAAACTGTTTTTCTTTAGAATAGATGTACTTTGCCTTCATGCTTGTTTTGGGATAACTCCTTTGTCAACTTCCGAGTAAAGAAATAATGAAATATGAAATAAGCATTCAAATCCGAAATGTTTTAAAACAGCCCTGTCTCTTTGCAAATACAAATATATAAAGCAGTATTTTTTTATGGGATCGTGTTTTTAATTGTTCGTTATTAACAAAAAGGCAGTTCTTGGGATCACTACATTAGCTTTGTTTCAGCGAGATCATGCTATATTTGTATATGTTATAGCAGTACGCACACGCAACTTTTGCCCAGGGTTGTAAAAGTTACTGAAAGTACCCAAGGAACAGTTACTGATAATGAGTCATAAATGAGCCTAAGGTTCCTGATCTAGACGCGTCCTCCAGTACCCCGTGTGGCTGGTGTCCTAGCGATAATTTATCCAGGAAGTATCATACAAAGCACTCACATGCCTTCTTCAGTTTTTTCGTTCTTTTATAATTGAGGACTCTAATATCGAGCTTAACCTGAACCCTAATGGCTTCTATGGCAAAACCTTAAGCTTTTGAAAACAATGCCCGGCAGCTCAGCTGTCGATTCCAGGGAATTCACCGTCCAAGAAACACTCCCAAAATGTTTTCTTGGTGGACAGAGGCGTAATTAGCCAGTGGCCCTGACGGGTGAACTTACCTTCTACTAGAATGCTTCATACAGAGATTCATAATTCCACACATTGCATACCAACGGCACTATGACTGTTACCTTCCACCACTCTTGGAATGGAAAGCTCGAGCAATGAAATATCTCGACTGCCGTATCCTGTTATGCGCCCTTCATTTAGAGTCATGGCCTCTTCCGTGTCACCATATTCAAACTTCCCGAAGACACTCAAAACTTGCATGCGAATGTTGCTCCAAAGTTACTAAAAATTATATTTACGATACAACTAGTTACTGATAAATAATGGTGCTTAGCTTAGTACTGTCAGAGAAGGAGTTAACTACTCCACCCTTAAAGTGTCTCGTTCAAATTCTCGATTCATTTACCAAGCTATGCTGCTGTTAGGTTGTCAATCTCCACTCAATGATTCATTCATACGCCTCTCGTACGGGACAGTTGTTCGGGTTTTGCAACATTCACGGGTTATGATAGAGACCTTAAACAAGATGAGCTTACACTCGATGTGCAGTAATTAACTTTTGCCTGAGCATATATTAGGCACACAATAAGCACCTATTTGCTGATTTTCAGT
Organism: Ixodes ricinus; assembly: GCA_037355805.1. NCBI lineage: Eukaryota > Metazoa > Arthropoda > Arachnida > Ixodida > Ixodidae > Ixodes > Ixodes ricinus. The sequence continues at coordinate 30,341 of JAZHYW010018537.1, forward strand.
TATTTGTAGAGCCTACCTACAGGAAAAGAAAAACAGAAAATTTAGGTACAGTTTGTTGGTTAGAACTTAGGAGTAACATATGGCATCGATTTAACGCGGCTTGAGTTTCTAAAACCAAGTTCGCCAAGCCTTATGGATTCAAACCACTTTATCACACTTCATTGACCAGTGTTACATAGGAGTGAAACGAAAACAATGGAATGACTCGTCTGCTTAGTTGAAACGTTCCAGCATTTCTTCCCGCAACGTCGCAGGCGCATAACTGAACATCGCACGATTCTGCCATGTGGCACATCAACGTCCTCAAGATGACTCGCTGGGCAGTGCACTTTCTTCAATGGATTGTTTCTTTTTTTAACAAAAGGACAGCCTCCTAAAAGTGCAAGTTGTCTCAGAAGGCGGATCTGTATGCACTCACACACACGTTCACACTCATGTTCACACACTCTCACGTAATGTTCGCAGGTGACACAGTCCACTGGCCGCAGTTCTCTGTCGAGTCCTTCATGCCGGGTGTCTTGAACTTGAGATGTTGCGTTTCATCATTAGGATCGTGCAGATTGTTACAACCATAAGTCAAGTGCAGTACAAGGACATACTTATTAATGATGAGTACCAACACATAGTGCTGTCTTTTTTGTCTTTTTTTTTCTTTTTGTAGAAGCTTGTCTACCTCCGTTCAGACTTGTTCAACTATGGCACTTTTAAATTAAGAACTGTGACAGTGCTTGCATGAACAGTCTTCGAGTGCCTGCTCAGAGAACAATACTTTTTTCTCTTGTTGTTGCTCCCTTGAGTATTTTTAAAATCTTAAAATCGTTGCTGCCTTGTTTGTCAGTGCTGTTTCTTATCTGTATTTATTTCCTCATGCAAATGTCGTGCGGAATTATGCTGCAGTCCCTACAATGATTACTGAAATCATGAATTCACACGATCAATCTCAGCCGTCTATTGTAACTTTCGGCCGCATCTTCCCACCAGTTGGTACCATGCTCCCTCATGTTCGAAAGATTTCATGCGCCCGCGCTAGAAATCTTGCCCTGGACGTAATCGTTCCTGCCAAATTAACACGCCAGGTGTCTTCATGCACTCTTTCTGAAAGAAGGAAACACTCGCACTCAGACGCACAGACGAGTTCCAGGCGAGAGATGGTCCCGGGTGCAGCAAAATAGCGACCGAGGCACTTCACACGATGGTGTTGTAGCCTACCGAGTCCATGTACAGGTTGTTGTCTATCCACTGCAAGTGTTTGGAGACCCTGGTATAAACGCCAGGGTAGCCTGCCACTCCGCAACGGTACCCGAAGGACACGATGCCAACCGCCGTCCAGCGCCCTTCATTGTCCAGCATCAAAGGCCCTCCAGAGTCGCCCTGTGAAAAACGAAGGGGGGTAAATTTTAACGATCAACCAAAAACGTAAAATTTACACCTGCGTATTTTTTTTTGTGAGGGCACGCGATTTTGTACGTTATAAGAAATAACGGCAGACGACGACCAAATCTGATGTTGCTGTTGTCACTTTGATTGATAGCTGGCATCTATACACCTTTCCGTAAAAGCAGACGACGGCGCGTTCATTGCTGTGTTTGTGTGTTATACACGCGCACTTTCTGGCTGGCCCCGATTGCAAGCGAGCGCTTGCTCGACTGTGCTTTAGCACGCGTGCACTGTGATTCTTGTAAACAGTGGAAACGTACATACTCCATTTGCCTTTAAGCTGACAGCGCGGAAGAAATAACGTGCTCGCTGGGTCAGCCGTACGTCTCTTTTTCACCACCTGATCACGCTCCCACCTACACCCACGCACAGAGAGCGGGGTCAGATGATGAAGGCGATGAAGGTTGATTGGTCTGGCGAGAGCGCGGCCCCTGCCGCACTGTCAGCTAAGGGGTGAACGAGGTATGGAGACCATATGCTCCTGGCCGGACGCGGCAAATACACAGCAGTTATATCCCAATCATCCAAACCGCATAAAATCTCAGTATCACCATACCACAAAAAAAATATCGAGAACAAAAATATGAACCAAAGGGTAATGCCACGTGGGTATTATATCAGCCATAATTCATGGTGACTGTGGGCGTGCACAGGTGTACACATCCAGGGTCTATAAAATGCGACACACTACACGGCGGGCTAATTACTTTAATCTTCTTTCGGGATCACCCTTTCGAATGTACTAAGGTCAGAAGCAACAAGGTGAGGTTTGAACATGTGAAGCTACCATAAATAATGTACGTCCGAAATGTCACGCTGAGTATCTGGGTGAAAACGTGAATATTGAAATAATTAAAGGGACTACACTATTCAGGACGCAATTATGCTTAACTCTGCACATGTTCTGCAAGAAAGGCATTTCAAGGTGTAGTTACGATTCGTTGGGTATTTGTCAGTTCCTGTAACAATGTAACAATGTGAAACAATGTAACAATGTGGAAATTTGCGCAAACTCAATCGGGTCATTCTTAAAGTAGCTAGATGCCCTCCAGCAAACGGACCTTTATTATTAAGCTATGGACCCACGGAAATCCAATCTACATAAAGGTTTTTGTTGTAACAGAAGACATGAAATGCCGTGTTTACGTTCGTGAGTGATTACAGTCACTTGCCAGTTATGTAGAAACTAATGCTTCCTGAATGCCGGGAAGTAATGTTCAAAAAGACAATTATCGAATCTAACTTTCAACTACATCTCTTGTGGGAAATAACGACAGTCAGAATTCGCAGAAGGTCGTAGTTTTCGGAATTAATTCATTATGCAAGTTACGTGGACGTCTCGTGCTTGACTGCAACCCTGGCCTTCGCTGTTAATTAATTGACTCGTGCATAGTGCAAGTTGTTTTCACTGGACACCTTTCGTTCTCTATTTGTAAATTATTCTAGAGAAAAATGTAGATGGCTTCACCCGCTCCAGGCAGGTAGCAAGGGGGGGGGGGGGGGGCATGGGGCCTGGCCCCTCCCCCCTTCCGACATCTTCCATTTTGCTGGGACCTCCCTCTCCCTCCCCCTCATACAGCATTTTGTCTGGGTGCCCCCCCCCCCCCCGAAACAAAATCCTGGCTACGTGCCTGGCCCGCTCTCAGCCGAATAAAAAAATAAGCAAACTATTGACTTTTGTTTAGAAAGGCCGCGCATCTGTAAGCAATCTGGCGTTTAAATCAGAGTAAAAAATCAACTGGTAATGTCGGTACATTGCTTAACATGCAGTAATAGGACTAAATATAAACGCTTCAAAACACGACCATCCCAGCTGAAAGCAATCATGATCTAGTTCCTTCGCTTACTCCCGCGTCACTCACGAACAGTCAGTCTTTCGACCTCGTCTTCTTTGCCGCCTTCAGTCTATCGCCAAAAGCAAGGGGGGCCTTCAGTCACAAAAACAAACGGCGATAATTTTAGTAGCTCCACGTTGTCTATATGCTTTGTGCAAATGGGAGGATGCGACAGCAGTAAAGATGGGAGGGGAAAAGTGTGTGTGTGTGGGGGGGGGGGGGGGGGCGCTGTCTAAGAACATTCAAAGAAAATACAACCGCACCCACTAAGCGACCTTTCGTGAGTCTCGTATTACACAGCCGGCGGCCCCAAATTAGCGGCTAGTTCTCCTCGAACCGGATTCCCCATGCGTGTTGCACCGCGCCACCGGAGCTTTGACCTGGCTGCTCCCACTCGCTCCGTAAGCACATCTTCCCGATGCACAAACATTCTGGGACGCTCCTCGTCTAAAACAGCAGACAGGTCTTTTTGTGGCCCATCTCACTGTCTCGGGGAGCTTTGAAATTACGGGTTTCTCATATCGTAGCGTACCCGAGACCTCTCTTCTAGGCCAGCATTAGTGGCGTAGCGAATGCCTCCAACGACAGTTCATGGAGACTAGCGGTTACTCCGCGCCTGTCTGGCTTTTAGGTTTCGTCCACATGATAGATGATACCAAGAGCATAGCGGGTGGCGTGGCCTCGGACTAATGAATTACCCCGGTCTCGACCCGCGTGGTGTATGTGTCGGCGCGTCTGGAGGCGCTAGAGTGCGCGTCTTGTGATCCCTTGTTTGTGCGCAGTTGTTGAGGTTTTGACGATCAGATTATATCGGTGAAACGATGATGGTGACTCCAGGTATGTGTGGCCATTGACGCTGAACAGGGGCGTGACGGTGCGGTATGGCTCGTTGGAAAATGCCTCGTTGCACGGACCGCACTATTTGCATCTCCAGATACGCACACCGCCCTTGAACTCTGCCACCGTCAAGTGGCACGATAATAAGTTAAGGTTGGCTTTGCTGCGGAGTGTAGAAAAGAACGTCGTGGAGCTGGACTGGCGTTCATAAGTCATCTAAGTCGTGACGTGCGCGTATTGGGTTTCATATTAGGTAGCGCATAAAAACGCGTGACCTTCCATTGGCTTTCGAGCATTCAAAATAACCATCATCTGAGCAGAGATATATATTAGCTTCAAGTACCGATGATAAATAGTGCGGAGAGATGAATTTGTTTGTCCACTGCTTCCCAATGACCATGAAGGGTGCTTTCGTGCTCATACGAAGAAATACGCATAGCATATATGCTTAGTGTCGTATACACAGGAGACTGCGGGAACTTGAGATCTTAACTCCAGAAGTCGCTTTCAAAGCACGAGATACAACGAAATTATTTTTTTTTACTTTATCGTTCACCTTATACTTTTCGCTGTACTGCAAGCAATAGTCACCGAGAAAGCAGGATATGCAGATAAGTACAAAACACCTCATTCTCGCTCCTCAACAAATGAGATTGCTGCATTAGCCAATAAGAACGACGAAGAACGAATCGCGAAGCAAAGAAGCGAGAAGATAATAAACCGCACCCTGCGTTTCATGAGCTTTCAGGGACTACGGGATATATTCTCGTGACCACTGACTTTACTGCGAGAGGAACTCATCTGGTAGTAAATGCAGTTGTCACAACTGGAGCTTTCACGGATAATTTCTGTAGGCTCATCTTCACTATCATTTTACTCGCACTACCTTCGTTGTACCCTATACACGATTCAGAGAGTGTTGTTTTGCTGGGGCCATTAGACTGTGAGCACAGATGTTTCCTCTATTGGCGATGCCGACAGAACATTTCTTTCAACATCTTTCGCGGCAGCGTCGTTGCCCTCAAGCACACGGTGTTGCAGTCGTTCGGCCGCGACCGTTTGGGTTGAACGCCTGGTCACTGCCACCAACCGAACGTAATTGCCGCTCCACGAGCGACCAGCCAGCCCACAATGACCAGTGCGACTCCGCCCACCGAGCACCAGCGCCGATTTCCAGTTCGCGTGCAACCTGACTCGCCGGCGTGCTCTTTTCTCCCGAACCGGGCTGTTGTTCGGAGTTGGTCGCTGGCGATTTCCCATCGCTGGCACATTTTATTCGCGCCCGTGAACGCCTTACGAAAGAGGCGATGCATCATCGCCCCGGAGGACCCTCGTCGTTCATGCGTTTTCGGACGTTTTATTTTCCAGCAAAAATTTCCCCGACGAAAACAAAGCCGCTGCGACGAGCGAGAGTATCTCGAAGCGTGCGCACGCACGTCTATAATGTGCCATGGTTTACTCCTCTTGCGTGCCGACGGACTTCGTGACAGAAGCGCGAAATCTGAGCACGTTATGCGCGAACCTCGATTGTCGTGTCACGCTTCAGGGGTTACGCAAAACGAGGGAAAAATACAGGGGTCGCAACAACCGGCTAGAAGGTTTGTTTGAAATGATCGAGATTTCATCTAAGAACCGACGTAGATGTCCAAATCGCAAAGACACTGCTGTCATAGTTCTCTGTATCCTCTCTATCACAAAGTAGCTTTCTGAACACAATGAACGGGTGGTATTCACATGGTTGCCTCTGGTACAGTTGAGGACGCACTGACAGTGAGCTTTCAAGGGCATGCGTCGTGAGACAGAGGGCTGAATTAGTGACAACCTGTGTCTGTCGTCTATCTAACCTAAAGATCGCACCAGAGAAAAAAAACGCGCATGCTTCATTATTGAGTGGATCACAGGACACGTGTCGTTGTTTCCGGCTTCCCGACACACCCCGTCGTCCCGACATCACAAGTTTACAATACTCTACAGCATCCCCGGAAATGCAGAAACCGGGAAAGGCCAGCAACAAACATCACCGCATGCACACGGAAAGCGGAGCGTCGTCGTCATATGACGTCGTAGCGATCCCAACCCCATTATAGAAATCCCGCGTTTACCCGCGCGGAACGGAAGGACGATTTTCCGCGGGTCGAGAATGTCTGGTGGACGCTCCGAGCGGCGTTCGGGTTGCAATCGGCTCGTCTGTGGGAAAGCCCTGTGACCTGGGAGCACCCTGGAGTGTTCCCAGAGGGCTGAGTCAGTTCCCGAACGACCAGGGGGCTAGCCAGAAATAGCCGGGTGAGAGGAAAGAGGTCTTCCCCAACAACTGCACGCGTTCAGGGCGCAGCCGCTTTTCTTGCGCTTCGTTTGTTTCCATAGGCGGACAGTTGTTGCACGAAGATGGCCCCCGCGAGGGATGCTGCCAAGCTTTCCATAACAGGTTACGGCATAATGCTCTTTGTGCGTTTTTGAATCGGGTCGACATCGAATGGGAGTTCGCAAAGACGAGCGGAAAACTTCGCGGAGGGTCGGTCTGGCTACCGGGTATGTATTGAGATCTTTAATAAATATTCGTACAAGGTCGGACTGTAGCAGACAAGACACGTACGGTGTATAGTATGTGTGAATTTTCCCAGTTTCCTGAAATTAATTATTATTAATAATACAAAATAATGATAACAATAACAATAGCGACAGGAACAACTCATTTAATGCAACGTAATGGGAAGGGGAATCATTGCGTTGCATTAAATGCGATTATGCATTGTGCGCGCATGGGCCTGGGGCGGGAGATTGGATCACACGCTTTGGACGAAAATATACTCCTAAGAAAGTGTTTGATGACTATCGCACACGCTGCTCATGGCTGCGCAGAAGTGGTGCTCCCAGCCCCCTTTCCCTCACCTCTATGTTGAATCGGAGTAATGAGTTCCTGTAAAGACTGCAATCGTTTCGCAGTTAAGTAAGTAGCAGTTAAGAGCATAGTTTTTGTAGATGTCGTGTAGACAGCTTTTCTCACTGTTTATTTTTACGTAGTGGTTTCTAATCACAGCATCGTCTTTGAGATGACCGTCGGTAGACTACTTCGCTTGAATATGGGCTCTTTTTCACATGCAGTTCACCGTCAACTTGTGTCAAGCAACAAACTGCGTCCCTTAAGCTCATGCAACTAGTTTAATGTAATTTCAGCTGGGAGATAGCGAGGAAATCTGGCATTCGTGTGTTCGTGTTCAGTGTCCGGCCGTGTGCGTGTACGCGCGCGTGTCGTTAAGGCATCATTGCAACATCAAGAAAATAACAAAACGATTACCAATCTCAATTAAGGGTCTTTACCGTATAACTACTTTAACACTAGTCTAGTAATTAACCTGACAATCTTTACATATTTCAGACTGAGTATTCCTTGGGAAATAAAGATGATGGGTCCAAAATCAATATATAATTGCTCACACTGTTCATCTTATCATCGTTATTGAAGGATTACACGCGTAACTTCACAGCATTACGGATTGCGAGATTATGCAACTGAATATCACTGGGTTCCAGTAATGGTATTACTGTCCTATCCGCAGGATTCGAATTTTTTTTTTAACATTCACACTTTTTTTATACAATGTTTGGTTTGTTTTAGGAGTCGGGCCCAATGCCCGGCGCAGCGACCGCTTTAATAAAATAAATCAAGGCAGCATCATAACCTAAACCCTAAGCTTAGATTATGATGTTTCCTAGCCAGCTCCCCTGCACACTTTCGCTTCTTGAAACTCAAGGCGTTGTCTCTCGCCTTCGGGGTTCGGACTTCTCACCGGACTCACAAGACAATTGCCGTAGGCAAACTTGGAGAGGAAAGGGGAGGGCCCCAATTATACCCCTTTCGCTGAGACGCCGGTGTCGGGAGAGAGGTGTTACCAGCGGTCGCCAAACCGGCTCTAATAAGCCACAGCGCACACAGAACGGCAATGAACGTACTCGAACCGGGAGAGGGCGGGAACGTAGGCGGGCATGACGGATGGAGAAGCCATGAGAAAACAAACCAAAGGCTGCTGATATACAGGAGGGGGAAAAAAAGAAAAAGAAAAAGGTATCTATATCGTGCTATATATAGCGTTCGAGTAATGTGCGAAACAGCAAGGACGGGAAGGCCGAACGAAAAAGCCCCCGGGAACGTATAGCTATGGCGGCGGGTGATCAACGGGTTCGATGAATCGGAACTTCGCAGCTATTTCAGAGCCACCGACGACCACGGTCTCTGAAAACTTAAGAAGGCAGGGCGTGGCCTATGAAGTTCACAGTTGCTTTCTGATACGTTTGTTGGCGTCGTTATCTGCTAATATCACGATCTCCTTGGCTGCGGAGACAGCTACTGCATGAACTGATGCAGCATGATGCTTACTCATTAGCTGCGCATTCATTTTCTCGGGTAGTCCAAAGTGCCAGTGCACTCACGAACGTTAAACCGTTTTTGTTTAAATAGCGTCACGGCACGAAAAAAATGAAAGCCGTTTACAACTCCCTGTTACGCCGAATTAGAGCGCAGCTCTTGAGGAGGAGGGGAAGGCGCGGGGGGGGGGTCACGTGGTCTGGAGACACGTGACCTCAAGGAGGGGGGGTTTTCCCGCTAAATTTAGCGGGAAAATTTTCCGCTAGATTTAGCGGGAAAAGTTTTTCGCTAAATTTAGCGGGGAAAATTTTCCGCTAAATTTAGCAGGAAAATTTTCGCTAAATTTAGCGGGGAAAACTTTCCGCTAGATCTAGCGGGAAAAATGTTCCGCTAGATTTAGCGGGGAAAATTGCCCGCTAGATTTAGCGGAAAATTTTCCGCTAGATTTAGCGGGGAAATTACCCATCATGCACTGCGCGGTTACGCCGACGGCGCCGGCGACGCCGACGCCGACGCCGACGGCGACGGCGACGCCACTCAAGCCGGAAATGGGCGCATAAGAGCTGCGCTCTAAAACTTTGAGGGACGCTTAAGCTTCGCCTTTAAGATGCGCGAGAGCTTTATCGGGTCCCGTTCGCAAAGCTTTCGCATATAAACGCGTGCTCGTTGCCAGGCCGTGCAAGCGTGTGTGCCTGGTCTAGTCCGTAGCGTCACGTGTCACGTGACGTCACATGTGGCTGTGACGTCATAACCCTATCGGCCTGCTAAATTTTCCGGAAATTTTTTCCGCTAAATTTGGCGGGACAAATTTCTGCTATCTTTGGCGGGGAAATCTTTCCGACCAATTTAGCGGGTAAATCCTATAATACAACTCGCGCAGCCACGTGTGACGTCACGTTGCTGGCGAGTTGCATTATGTGATTTTTTGGTCCCACCGATGCCGACGCCGACGCCGGATTTTCTGCGACACGAGCTCCTAAACGCTATCGCGTTAATATAATTTACTATAAACTGATTGCCACATATATTATAACCCCCCTCTCCCTAAGCAATGCCTACTACGAACTACATAAGTGCTCCCGCATCATTTTATATTTGCATATCTGCTTCTTGCCATAAACAATAAAAAAACTACGACTTTTTTTTTTTTTGTTTACTTGTGCTCGGGTTTGCTTGCCCTAGCATGTACTGCGGTTATGGCCGATAAAAGTTGACAGTAATATGTTGGTCAATTTGCTCGGTCTGATAAGTTTCGGGGGACCGCCGTACGCACGCAAGCTGCGCCACTTGCGCCTTCCTTTTCTTTTCTTTTTCATTTTTTGCTAAAACATTATTTTTTATTTCTTCCGTTTGCGAGAAGCTATATCTTGGTAGCCAAAACACAAAACCACCAACACTATCGTGTTAAATTTGGTGGTCCACTCGAAGAATTGGTCCGCAGTGTGTAAGGATGCAGATACGGGGTTCGAGCAGACCGACGTTTCTGTTCTTATCAATGCATCCACCGGTGCGATGACGTGTTTCGTGCTCTCCACGATGAATTGGCAGAGGGCGACGTGTGGAAAGAAATAATTGAGAACGCTAGATATCGAGGCAGAGTAGCAGACGCGAACAAACTAGAAAGAATGCGTGCAATCTTAAGACTTCGTTCATCTCCTTTCTTGTTTGTATATAGTTGTCTACTACCGACGTCTGTATACAGCGCTAGCACGCATTCTCGCCTCCCTTCCAAAAGGTACGTGTCGCGACTCACAACGTGCAAAAAGAGCTAATGGCGAGCCTGGTGCTCCGATAAAGACTATCCACCTCCGCCCCGAGTAAAAATTTGAACCGAAAACTTCGAATGGGATGTTTGGAAACGCTAATAATTAAACAAAAGTGGTATAACAAGACGAGCCCTGCCTATACATGATTCGCCCACCCTTCGCTATGCCCCGACCTCTGACCAATTCCTGGAGACCGACCCCAACGTTTGCCCCCTACACCCCCGCGTAAGTGTACCGATCCCCCACCTAGTAAACACACGGGCGAGGATACGCAACTCCGGCAGATACCGCGCAAGAGGGAGGGGCCCACACCGCCTGGTAGGAGCGGTGAGGTAGATTAATGAATAGGCAACCCTTGGGCCTGCGTGAATAGAAGTGGGAGGAGGGGAGGTGAGGGTGGGGGCTCATGATCCTTGAGCTTGCGTGAATAGAGGTGGGAGGTGGGCATGATCATCTCACCTGGCAGGCGTCCTTGCCACCCTGGGGCAAACCCGCGCAGACGAACTCCGGCGTGATGCCCCGGCGGAACGGGTTGCCCCGCAGCTTGGAGTAGGACTCGTTGCACTGCTTCACGGGAACCACGGGCAGACCGTTCACCTCCTGCAGGATGTCGCTCCGGGGACCCCCTGCGAGGAATCAGCCCGTTACCACCGACACCTTGATCAGGAGAGGTGGACTGAAAATAAGCCAGAGCTGTGTTTTTTGTTAAAGGGACCAAGAAGTGAATGTTGGGCTGGGATAAATGATTTTAGATTGGAATCTTGCTAATCGCATATCGTTTAGTGGGTCATAAGAAAGAGGGTAGAAGGTCAAAAGCCTGCTTTTCGGTACGAAAATTCGAAAATACAGCGGACTATTTCGCGCCTCCTTTCCTTCAAAAGTTTTCCGCCTTTTCACTGCGATACATCCGCAGTACCCGAAGCACGTCAGCCTACCCCAGCTCACGGATTGGACACAAGCACTGCGTCACTCGGGCGTGTGCGCTCGCCAACAATCAATCCGTCGACGAACATTTGAATGTGCCGTGGCGGCATTTATCATCGCTTGCGAATGATAAGTTCCATGGTGTGTTTAAAAAGGACGGTGGAAGCTTGGAGTCATCGGACCGGTGTCCAAGCATGTCACAAACGCATGATTTCTCATTTCGCTTTTGAGTTTAGGATTAAATACCCCTAAACTCAAAGCAGGAACAAAAAAAAGGGGGGGGGGTACGTTTACCTGAACTTAGTCTGCCTCAACGGGCGACTTGTCTCTCAGCTGTAGATCAGCAATTTAGCCAGTGCAGTACAACCGCTAGCCTGAGGCCTTTAACGTGCACCACGCAGTAGTGGTACCCGACCGCACGCCGGTAAGATGCTCATCCAGATCGAAACGGGCATGAGTGGGGATTGAACCTATTGGGCAGGAGATCGAACTATAGGGGGTGCTTTATCGAGCTTGTTGTCCCCACAGCGCGGTGTTTACTACCACAGCATAACAAAGAAATCGAACCTCGCCAAGCACGGTCTGGGCACGACCACTTCGCTCTGACCAGTATTTTAGTCGCAGGAGGAGCGGCCTTCGAATCGTCATCTTCGATTTATCGGATCAAAAACAAACAAGAAAGTACGATTTGTTGTCCCCACTGCTGAAGCGTACCGCTAGGGGCGTGACTGATCGACATCCTCCCCAATAGGATCCCTGGGCTCCGCAGCGCAAGCTTTCGCTCCACGTGCTCCGAGCTGGCTAAGCAGTCTCCATTTCTATGGCAATCGCTATTTCGGCCCCTTTTAATCTTCGAAGCTTCGAGAGGGTCGTTCTAATCCAGTCGCACCAAGGTCACCATGGAACATTATCGTACTGAAGGTGTTCCTCGCCAATATAAGGGCATTTGGCACTGTGTATGCAATCAACTTATCAATCATGCCCATCTCCACTGATCTCATACTATACTTCATCTCACCTTAGCACGGACTAACTGCGAAGGCTGTGCAAGCGCGAGCGGCTAGCTTCGACTGCCTTGACTCGAGCACTCGCTGCACGAGCGCTCGTGCAGCCGCCGAGGCTTCATCCAAAGCACCTAGCTCGGGCTTTTGGCACGCGCTGCTAACAATAGTCCATGCTAAGGTGAGACGAAGTATAATATATTGTTCTTTTTGTGTACATCAAAACAGAAAAAAATTCAATGTCTCTAAGCACCGACACGGCATTGGCGGTGGTACGAAGATGTACGCTTGTGTCCACGGTGTGTGGATAGCAACATCTCGGTATACAAGAAACGTCTCTATAAAACTACCCGTCGCCAGTGAATTTAGATCGGCTCACTACCCACTCGGCCACCGATTCCCCAACAAAGCGAAGGCAATACATGGTTCGCGCTGACGGTACATTCTCGACCATTGTGCTGGCCTTGCTGCTTAGCGCGTATCTTCTGGGGCATGCAATTGGCACCATTGAACTTGTTTTTCTCAGCAAGGACAAGTAGAAATGACCACAAGTATGATGCGTTAACGTCGAGGATAAGATATCAATCGGCTTCGTCGGACTCCGCAGTTTTGCTACGCGTTATGCACACACAACTCCGCCCATGCCATTACAATTCTCGGCACTCAGATTCATGAGCGCTCCACAATCAATCAAAGCGCCGCAACCACCAACGCATTAGCTGATAGACGCTCCCCGGATATAGTATAAAGCTTAAGTACTTCGACAAATATCACGATATCTAGACAGTTCATTGTAAAAAATGTAGTTTGTCAACTTTCCCGCAAAGCACTTTGGAAAGCCAATCGCTGCAATATACGGATGGAGCTCGGTGAAGTACGACAATCCTAATATATCTAGAAGTAAAAAAAAAAAAGTTTGCGTTGTGGTTTTGAGTATGGCGGTTCACCATGCTCAGCGCAGACAGGTCTTTTCTTTCCTTTTTTTTTTTAGGTCTATACGTATTATCAGCCTCGTCATTCGTCGAGCTCCCTCCGTTGACTGCAGCTATTGGCTCTCCAAGTTGCATTACGGGAAAGTAGAAGCTCCAGATTTCTTAGAGCGTTCTCAGCGTGTACGGCAGTTCCGCGTACTGAGGTAACCTACCGAACATGGTGTCCCCCCATCCTAGTACGGTGGCCTCCCTGCCGACCAGGTCGGACGACGCCAGGCTCGGTCCGGGAAGGCAGACGGGCTTGATGAGCGCCAGGGCACCGGCTCGGCCAACCGCAGGAGCGCGATGTCGTTGTAGTACTCCCGGCGCACGTAGTCTTCGTGCACCACGTACCGCTCCACCCGGTACACGCGACCTTCGTCCACACGAATCTGGCCGAGACGTACTCCGAACGTTTGCGACGCCCTGCACGGACATCGACAGAACGCCACGTGAATAAGAAACGCCACCCGAACACAAGAAACCCGAGACTTCCGGCAAGAGCGGAATCTCCAATATTTCACCTAGGGGCCACCGTATATTTTTCCCAGCGATTATCTTTTACATACAGTGTTTCAAACGCTTAACGCAACCACAATCGGTAAAATACTGTGGATCTCACCAAGTTCTACTGTAAAGCGGAAGTTGTATCGTGAAAACAGTTCCATCGCACTCGATGGCGATTTTATGTATTACCACAAGCACCAGTGGGAGGATGAAAACGACCGATAGAATAAATGGAAAGAATACCTCTGCAGCTGGTTTTCTTCTTCCCTTGTGCTGGTATAAACTTAGATATAACACTAAGCGTTATGGTCTACCATGAGCCGATGCGTTTCCCGTTCAGGTGTAGATTGTTATGAAATTTTCAGTATAAACTGAAGTACAGTCGCGATCGAGATGAAGGTGAACATACAGTTGTCTGCTGCTCCGTACTGGCAGTGTCATGAAACGGTGGCCGTGGCGGCGTGTGCGTTTTGTGAACCAAGCGTGTCAAGGCGCGAGATAAGGCGCCCAAGCAATGTTTAGTCGATGATCATCGCTTGCGCGCATCACTGATATGGCTTATGCGTGATTGATGAAGCTATCAATGATCGCGTATTCACCTTCATATAGATCAAGACTGCGTGCTATACTTTTACTGAAAACAAAAACGGCCATGCATAAAAGGTATAATGCATCGGTCCTCAAAGTAACTGACCGTGGACGTTGGAAGCAGTGTGCCGCTGATATGACGTATCGGTCGTTGATGAGGAACCCACCGCAGAGGAACTTGAGCTCACTTCCTGTTAGAATGGCTGCCTGCAGAAAACGAGCGAAAGGGGCGAAACTTATGTGAGCTCTTGCTATCCACCAAACATAATATCCCGTTGAGTACACGCACATCGCACTTTTGCCCTGATATTGCAACCAGTGTGAACCGCGAGGCAACAAACATCTCGGTTACCGACGCGCAACGTTGCCAGATTAAAGTGATCCGCGTACTACTGTACATGCCAGTGTACAGGAACCCAGTCAGCCCGCTTCCGAAATCAACCTCCGGAGAATCGAAGAGCCGCCATTTTGGTGTTTAACGACTGCTTCGGGGACTATCAAGCTAAAGCTTATTGTTTCATGTTTTTTTTATTAACCTTGAAGAAATAAATACTGTAAATAAATATCGTTAACTTTCGGTGGCGAGATCAGGATCACGCCGGGGTTGCGCGGTGCGTCCTTACGCTTGAAGCCTTCGCTACAGCCTGCTAACCTGCAGGATCATTCACTTGCATCACACAGGGGCGGTCACTGATTAGACTACCGGATGCCGTTACAAGCCTTGTGATACAACCACTACTATTTCTGAGCACGTTCGCCCCAAATGTTGTTGAAAGCGGCGAGCACATTGTTGAAGACCAACGTGATGGGCAATGGGACTGACCATCCAGGGCCAGGTGTTGTAGTCAGCCTGTCCGCCCACGGCCAGGCTGACGGCAGGCGCAAGGGCCTTGATGAGCTCCGGATCCGGTACCCGGGCGTCCACTTTACCCGTCCGCTTGGTGCGCCTCGGATGGAGAGTCGTGAGCGTACGCCATCTTGGTTTCTTGCTGCGCTGTGTCTTTGCCGCCCAAGCCACCTATAGGAGCGAGGAAAGCACAACGCATAAAGGACAGTGAGACAAAGCAAGTACGAAGGAGGATTATATTTGTAGTGTCATTTCAGTTCCCTACGAATGACTGGGAAGCCAAAGCAAAGCCATTATGTGCAACCAACAAGATAACGGCATCACGGCATAAAAATGATGAAAGATCCTTCACCTATCGCGAGTTCAATTATGGTGTTAGAGAAGCCATTTACGCGACAAACAATAAATGTCGCGAGCTATTTCTCGATATTTGTTAGTGATTGCCGGAACTGAGGCATACATACGGAATTTTATAATGTTGGCTTTATTCGACATAACACGACTAGACCCGTCCGTTCTTTGTCAATGTGAAATTCTACGGAGTATTCTTACGATACTGGAAGAAGGATCATACAACGTGCGTATCGATTAGCTAAAATGACGTATTCGGCAGAAAAATAACGTATAAATGTTCTATACGGAGCTCTCTGTCTTCGGCAATGGACATGAACTTCCGTGCAAGTAGTTACAGAATGAGTGCGATATAGCCCATTTGGTTAATCCGTTTGCTTTGTCGGACGGGCCCGAACATTTAGCGTTTTTTTTTTTTGCGCAAAGCAGGGCAGCGGAAAATCATGAGATGCCGTGCCTCATTCCGCAGTACTCCACCCGCAGCGGGACGTCCCCGGAGCAGCTTTGCCTTGAGCTCGGCGATGACGTCATCGGAGAGTCCACTCTGCGCAGCCTCCTCCTTGCTTGCACTGCTCCAGATGGACTTCGACCCTCCTTCGAGCTCTTCCGAGTCTTTGAAACCCTTGCCGCCTTTTCCGGTTCGACGTGGCCTCCGATCCTGGAGGTCTCGAGCTTGTCTCTTGGAGAACGTCTTGTAATTGTACCAGGAGTCCGGGTCAGGTGTCGTGGTCGGGTTCGGGTCTTCATCGTAATGCGATCCCTGCCGTCGCCCATAAATGTAACTTGGGCTTCCACCAGAGTTGTACTCGAAGTACTCGAACTGATGATGACTGTTCACGACCTGGTTGTTCTGGTAGGCGCTGTACTGGACGTGCTGCTGTTGTTGGTGAGGTGGCTGCTGCGGTTGCTGATACCCTTGCTGAGCTGAACGCTGCTGTTGCTGGTACCCTTGCTGAGGACGTTGGTGTTGGGTTTGGGTTTGCCCTGGATGTTGATGTTGGTACTGATGAGGATGTCGCCCTGTTGTCGGTTGTGTCTGCGGCGCGGGCGCTGGCGATCGTGTTGTCGTCCAGTAGGACCGTGTGGTGTGCTGACCAGGGTTGTATACGTAGTTGACGCTCGGTCGCAGCGTTGGGTACGTTTTTGCAGACTGAGGAAACTGCACCCTTGACGACTGTCCTGGGTGGTGTGGGCCTGCGGGTTGATCCATGTGGATCGTGTTGAGGTCTCAGCCTCTGGTCCAATGCTAACTAACTTCGTGATCTAGTCTTAGGCCATGCTCCTACGTTGATACTTTCGCTAAATTGGTCGCCAGGTTCAGCAAAAACATGTGGCGCCCAATTGAGTTGAAGGTCACTTTTTATTGGTTACTAGTGCAACGGCTAAATGCCATAAAAATTGCGTTACTGCAAAATAGCGGGTAAACATTTCATTGTATAAAACATTATTAAGTGTTACTTAAACCGTGACGGTGGCTACATAGGCACCAGTAAATTATCCACTGTGCGCCTGACAATAGATATTATCGAGAGTACAGTGGAATTACTGAGTTCGTGCACGACAACGAGTTTATTATTAACGCCGTACTTTAACGCACAAGAGTAAACACCTTATGATTTGCCATGCGTTGTTATTTGCATCTAGTACGATAGATTATCGCAAATGGCTGTGGTAATTATACTTCTATCTTCTTTTCATGTTTACTTGTTTCTATCCTCTTTGCAACATAATGACGTTTTAATTTAAAGATACGTGTCGATACAGTAAGCTCATTAGTAAGACGACGCTTTTGAATAGGCAGAAAAAATCCCAGATACGTTCTGTTGATACTCAAGATATGATCCCAAAATGTGAGAAATCTCAAACCTGTGAATTGTAGGAAGAGCCTTGTGGAGCAGCGCTGTTAGCTACGACGCCAGGCCTCTTCGAAGAATAGGCTGGCCTGGGAAATTGCCCGCTAGCCGCCGTCTTCAGAGGTGTGGACTGATTGGCAGTAGTCGCCCGCGCAGATGCGTTCACTTGTGGGATGACCAGAATGCCACATTCTGCAAGCGACACGGAAAGACAGCGATGTTGGGTGTCGTATAGCAACAACGCGGTAATTTGACTGTCAACTTTCTATATAAGTAGTCATTTGACTGTGAGACTGTCAGTACAAAATTGAGGAACCATATCGCCCAAAGGTAAGTGCACTTCGTTCAACATTAGCAGGGCGCGAATGCCCACAAAATAGGAGCAGAACTAAAGTACGCTAGAGGCGGTGTATAGCGTGACATTTCGACATGCACTATTTCGATTTTCTAGTACCAAGATTTTAAACCCACTTAACCCATTTAGCGAATTTACGCTTATAAACTTGTAAACATTCTATCTGTACACTGTGCCATAGGACAATTCTTGACCCATGAGAACTGCTGGCCTGAGTGGTACATAAACCATATACGAGTTGCAGACGTTAGCACATATTGGGTCTGAAGCGCAAAATCAACAATGGCGATGAAGTACACTATGACCTCGGCGTCGCGGAAGGTAGTACCGAGCGTGCTTGTGCTCGCCCACTTTAACGATTTCAGTGAATTTTTGTATCTCATGAGTATGTTTACGACACTGATTGTTATTAAAAACAAATTGTAAATAACAGCAACAATCATACACTCGACAGCGCCATTTTCTGGTTAAGCGTTTTGGGGCTTTGCACCTATTCGACGCATCTAAAGCTTTTATTTGTTTTAGTCCAAAAGTTACTACAGGTCGCGTTCTTCCGATATTCCCAAGGTGCGAGTGCTTGGGTTACCTGAGGTTGCTTTGATCGAAACTAAATGCCCGAGATATTGCTTAACATTTTTCGAAAAGTTTCTAGTTTCCGTCAACGACAAAATAGTTGTTGCTTCTGTGTTTGTTTAGCGACGCCTTTTGGAGTCTCGACGGACGAGAGATCGACGCTCCGCACTCTTCGCGACAAAGCGTCCTCCCCTGATCGGTTTTTAAACGGCATTGTGGCTGAAATGACGAACGTAACGACTCTGCGTAAGCGCCCCGGAGACCGCAACTGCATCGTTTGCCTTTAAAGAGGAGAACGACACCCGTTCAGACGCCCGCAACTTGACATCGTTTGGTCATGAATGACGCGCGTCCAACATAACAGGTTACCCACAGAAACCGTTGATGAGAGTCAGCGGTAGCTTGAGCTCCTCTGGCCCCCAGCTCTTACGCAACATCAGGAGACTAATGGCCCCGAAGTTGGCGAAGGAGTGAAGAAAAAAGAACCAGAAAAGGTGCTCAACAACCTATCTTGGCGATTACCACGGTGAAGCAGCGGAAGTCCCACAAAACGCATTTGAGTTCCGGTGTAGGTACTTTTGGTTTTGATTTTTTTTTGTTTTTTATTCGCGTATTTTGTTTGTGGAAGCGGGTCTCTTCGTTGCTTTTTTTTCCGCTAGGGTTTGCTAGAAAATTAACAGCAGGCGCGACCTTGTAGTCAACCTTGCCACGTTTTCTTTTTCTTAGTCTTCATTTCACGGCTGTTGTTGCTGCCGGCAGAAATATGGCTTGACTTTAAACCAAGCGCTACTTTCGCGTGATCCTTCCTTTTTTTTTTTTTGGGGGGGGGGGGGGGGCAGGCATGAAAAGAAAACAGAAAGACTGTGTGCATGCAAAAAGCACCTTAGTCTCCATCAAAGACAACATGGCTTTCAGAGGGAAGTGCGATCAAGCGTGGCGCGACATGCTATCGCTTTTTGTGAAGTGCGGAAAGTATCACAAAAGAACAGATTTCTTTTGAACTAAAGGTAGTTTGTCCACCTTTTGTGAGCAATCAGCCTTTGTGTAAAAGTGAAAAGATATTTTTGTAGCACAATGCATCGCCCGAAGTACTCCTTTAGTCATGCACTGGCGTAGTTCCAAACCCGCGACTGCGATAACCTTACAAGAGGTAATTGGATAAAAAAAATGTTCTAAGGAATTTAAAAAAAAAATGTGTTGCCTTGTTAAAAAAATAGGCATTGCGAAATGGCATTTAGAATAGCGTACTGTTTAGACTATGTCTTGCGCAAAGTTACTCGATGGCTTTCTTAACCACTTGACTTCCTCCGGAACTTTATGCTAGAAAAAAGTTAAAATATCGCATTTTCGCAATATACAAAGCCCTTGATAGAATCAAAGCCCCGAATTCCTCATTAGTAGTCGACACCGTATGGTATTACAACGTTCTTCACATCTATTTAATGACGAAAACCAAGTTATACAAATTCAATAATTCCTGCGGAATAATTTATAAAATATATCGCAAAATGGCGTTATATCTCATCCCCTCATACCACTGATTTACTCAAGTGCAAACGACGTCCTTAGTGCCTTTTGATTCTACTTATTCGATAAAAAATCAAATAAAAACACATTAGTGTTTTTGTTTGATCCCCGGCAAGGAATAACGCGGCAGTGTAAAAGTAAAAATTGAGCCGACTAGCGAAGAACGAATACACGATCTTTCCAACATGAAAGAAAACAGGTCCATTGCAGCAGTGGTGTCGAAGCTACACGTGTCGGGTGAGATAAATCGTGCGGCGGGAAGGCGTGTGAGTCACCACTCCAACGACCAGCGCGTGAATCACATCTTCGGCTTTCGTCTTGGTTGCTGGGAGCTTTGCCTTGCTATCACTAAAGCGATGGACGAAACATTCTGAGTTTAGGTTTGACCGAGGAACCTCACCCGCGGACTCAGGAGGTTGATACAAAGGCAACAATAGTGCGGTGCTCAAATGATCTCGAGAACCATGTAAACATGGTGGGCCCCAGTGTTTTGCATCATTATGATCGCAGGACCATAATTATTTATGGTACCGACAACCACTTAAGTGTACCGTGTGTGTGTGTTGTTGTTTATTTTTGTTTTTGTTTTAGTGTACCATTGAGAAAGTGTCACGATTCTTGTTATTTTCTCATCAAAATAGTTTCTTACTCTGGGATAGCATAGCTGATGTACAATTACTACCATTCAATAATAATAATAATAGCATAATATCATATCCTTTCTTTCTTTCAAAAGATGCGCAGGTGCGCGGCAACAAACGATCTTGGTTCGGAATACCGTCGAAAAAGGCTTTTCGATTGGTCCTCCATCATTTTGGTTTCTAGCAGACGACCCCCCCCCCCCCTTTATTGTACTGTAGTACAAAAACTACTATACAAGCTGCAAATCAACAGGGCAAATAGCGGCCCGTTGACATGGTGAAGAACAATGCAACATTTAAATATTTTCTTCGGGTAGTTAGACTATTTTCATTCTTTCTTCTGGACGTCAACAAATGTAGTTCATATCGTCGTTTTGTTTTCTTTAAGTCGCTTGTCTGGGCAGATACGCCGTCCGACCTTGAAAGGCCGACGATCTTTTTTCTTTTTCTCCTTTTTTTGTGTTCCGTTTACACAAGGAGAGGCCGCGGGATGTGCAACACGCCTCTGGAGGGGTCGGAGAGCACCCGACGGTCGGTCGGGCGGCGGCGGTCGGGAAATAACCGGGTCAGGTCGAGGAAGTCCCCGGCTCGCACGCGCCCTTGATCGCATTTTCCACGTGCACTTCGACATGAAACGGGGTGTGGGAAACACGGCAGTTTATCTATAAAAAAAAGAGTTCGATGTCACTTGCCGTCAACTGACTATATGCAACCATTTTTAAACGTGCGGATTATTAGATTTGACAGCACCCAGCATTGTACTGTTCCTAGTCACTGAAAGCGCTAGAAACGCAGGGTGTAGCCTTCTATTGTTCACGCATCTTGCTTTGCGATTGGCTCTTCGATGTTCTTAATAACTAAAGTCGCAACCTGATTGGCTAGGGAGCAATAACAAGATGGTCGGGATTCGCAGCACCCTGCGTCTTTCATACTGTCAGTGACTACAGCACTTGATTGGACAAATAGCCGATTAGTGTTTTTTTTTCTTTTTTCTTACATTGCCTAATGTACAGGGTACGCCAATATGAACTGGAAAAGCGGCGTAGCAGCTTGGGTGGCACGAAAGTCACGCGGCAAGCCCCAGATGCGCCAAGCTGTTGAAAAAGTGGTTTGAATGGACTGATAAACATTTTTTAATGTCGCTATGTGGCAGTCAATTTCATAGCGCAGCGTGCGGGATGCACACCATGCGGCATTCTTAACTGGCTAGCACTAGCCTGAGCCCGCTCGTGCTGTCGCGGACTGTACTTTTGCGATCCCATCCACGCTGTATATCTTATATGAAAATAGCGCGAACCCGTGGGAAAACGAAAACGCGCACCGGTAGCGTGAATCGCCGTTCAGTCGGGCAATTAAACAGTGCATCGCGCAGGAGAGCGACTCTCACCGGCGGGCCTCCGGAAGGCGATGAACCCTGGCGGAAAGGGGCCCTCTTCCCCTGGCCTCGAGTCCTTCGGGCAGCAGACCTTGGCCACGTGACGATTCCAGCCGCAGATGAAAGGGCGGGAGCCGCTGCGCACTTGGGCGATGGCCGCCGGGCACAGCGTGATGTCCCGGCAGAGGAGGCCTTCCTGGCACACGGGCGTCTCCTCGGGGAACACGATGGGCAGGTACTTGCTCCGGGACGTCGGAGATGCCAACGCTGCGAGGGTCGGAGCATCGAGTTGGCAAGTTTAGTTCCGATGTACAGGGTGTTCCCAAAAATAAATTTACATGTTTTGTTTTTCACCACAAAAATAAACTAGGCATTGCCAAGCGCTTATTCTTCGCCCAAAGGTAGCGCTAGAGGTCCGAACGAGATGACAAGGCTTCATCCCGAACCGATATCTTATTAAAACGTTAAAATGATTTTCTGAAAATTTCAGTCAGAAAATGGCGGTCTACGGATCTTTCGATTACATGAAGCTCTACGGCGTCCGAAACTGAAAATGTGCAAAATGCGCCCGATTTTCCCATTGAAATTTTCAGAAAATCATTTTTAAGTTTTGAGTGAGATTTCGTTTCGGGCTGAAACTATGTACCTCTGGTTCGGAACTCTAGAACTACCTTTGAGCGGAGAATAAGCGTTCAGCAATGCGTAGTTTACTTTTGCAATAAAAAAAATGCGGGGGGGGGGGGGGGGGGACACTTGGTCTGGCTGTAGCCGAGCAACGGTTTCTTGACGTAGCACACAACGAACTATCAAGAAATGCCACTTCAAGAAGCCGCTGTTCAAGAAGCCTCCAGGATGCGAGTTTTCTCATGGCGTTGCCATGAAAAAACGAACAGTTCGTGTGTTCCGTTTTGGCGAGCGCTTTACCTCTCTGGTAAGCAAAGAAGGGAAAGGAGAGAACACCACCACCAACACCGCCTAGAATAATCAAACCCCGCGAACTGCCTCCTTTCCCTCCATGTTACGTCATTTCAATAGGAAGGCTCCGATTTAGCAACTGGGTCCGAGAGAGACGACAAGCGTCCTTCGACGCAGTGACTGGACACGAGAACCAGCAGAACGCTGACTTGTCCAGTCTGCGTCTGGGTTGGACTTCACTGTGATGACGTCGAAATACCAGTACACGGGCTTTGATTATTCTAGGTAGTGTTGGAACTATAGAGCTTTCCATCGCTTACCACCCGGGCGAAAAATGCTGAGTCATTGAGCGGTGGACGCATGCGCAGCGTCTGATATATCGCACGGCAGAGCAACAGCGCATGCTCAGATGGCGTTCCACAGCCCAGCAGACAAAGATGGCAGCGCGCAGAAGGTGATTTTTGCAAAGGTCTATACAAACTAGAGGTCAACGTCCTCTCATCTATTTAAACGTCTAGCGTTTTACCCTAAGCATATCACCTCGGTGTTACGTGGAGAGAATAACTGCGCATCTGATTAAGAGTATATACCCCAGCTAAGCACGGGTACCCCAAGACGAAATGTGCCACGGAAAGGTCAATTTTGTCCTAATGGACAAAATTGCCTCAGCTTCAACGTAGCTGTCTCGATAATCATCTCTGCATAACCGCCAAGCCTTCTGTTTATTCTTATAATCGACGGCAATGTCCGTAGTGCGGTACCGTTTGATAGTTACATCCTCGAGATGAAGGCAATATAACTTTGGCGTAAATATTTTTCAAAATGATAACCACGAACCTTCCTGTAAGATGTTTCACTACACAGCTTGCAGCGAACAGATATTAAAAAAATGTTTAAGTAGAAGAAAATGACACGTCACGAAACAGTAATATCAGGATGGAGGGATGAGGTGTCAAAGCCGAAGAAGGAATCAACACATAAGGTTAGATTGCCTAGAAAAATATGTCTTCCAGATTAAGCGACTCAAGAAGCAACGTGCATACTAATACGAAGTAAAATAAAAATGGCATTCCTTGGGTTCCCAGTGTTAACGTGCTAACCACCGCATGGTCCATAAGAAAGAATTGATAAACAAAAACCATTGACTGTGGCACTCGAAGTTAGAAATAGCTCTCGTTCTTTGTCCACGCTGTACCGACATCGATAATATAAAATATTCTTACCATTATTTTCTTAATACCAGCCTGAAGTGTCTGGGGATTTTTCTGTGATAAGCGTGCCAAACAGACATTCTACATCCGCAATACACATTTGAAGTAGGGTATTTAGGCATGGCGAGTCACGTTTCCTTCTAGAATCGTGGTCAAGGACAAGCTACGTTGCCGGATGTCGACAAGAAAACCGACATATAACACGAGCGTTGCAGAGCTAGCGAGCTCTGGAAATCGTAATCAAATAGTATTAGAGTAAATAAAAACGTGAGAGAAGACTGGTACTCGAATAAATGGTAGGGTCAAAGAAAGAATTACTTTAAAATCGAGATATTGGCTAGTTGGTATACTATTTCTTTAAACAATAGAGACTCTTAGTAGACCGTGTTCTATGCCGTCACCGTCATAGACGGTGACGGTGCCGTCACCGTCACCGTCACCGTCGTGAATGCCGTCACTTCGAAGCATGATTATACGCGCGCCCGCTGAGCTCGCTTTCCGCAGCGTACGAAAAACAGAATCAGAAGGAGAGGGAGGTGCTTCGTGTTGTGTTCCTCTCCTTTTGATTCCGTTTTGCGGCGCATATTGTTTATATTTCTTGCATGTATTATAATAAAAGTAATACATTTACAAGAAAAACGAAAACATCACGACTCATGTTACTCTTTTTTTGTGAGTGAGAACGTGTAGAGTTGGAGGAGCCTTAGAAAGTTCTCTCACTGCGCGTGTTCTCGTGCGTAAAGCATTTTTCTTGCTGTATATAGTTTCAAGCGGGCAGATCGTAGTGGTGAAAAACTTCTAATGAACACCCTCGATACTGTTGCGCGTCGTTGGCATACAAGGTGGTTTGCGCTAGCTTATCCTACTCTGTCACTCAGTAACATTGTTTGGGTGGATGTGTTGTTACTCTAAGAACTTTTATAAGTCATGTCGCTCTCTTGGAGTTTGGAAGACGAACAACCATGGCAAATAACAAACGCAGCCAGAAGAGACATGTCAATGGGGCAGCTGCAACACCTCCATTGTACTGCGTACAGTGGAGGTGTTGCAGCTGCCTGGAGGTTCTACTGAAGCTCACGGACCACTTTAAGGTACCACAGCCCTACGCCATCCCAATGACTCCAAGGAGATGGTAGAAGAAGTAGACCTAAATGGAATAGCAGAAATATATCTCGTCTGTTGCATGTTCTTCCGATTATTATAAAGTACATCAACGAGCTTTCACTACCGTCTAGTCCAGGGGTGGCACTAGGCTGACCCGACCTAAGAGCCGCAAATAAAACCACAAAACATTCAAGAGCCGCGGGGTGGGGCGGAGAAGGCAAATTTTTGTTTAAAGCAATAAACGAAACTCGGACTACTTTAAATCTATCTGAGTCAAAAGCAGTCCAACTGTACGTAATGTAGCAGTAGCACAAGACTACCAAACCGCAACCTGTCTTTCGATGCAAAACGCGTTCTATTTCTCTTTCTGGGGAAGCGCTCGTGTGACCGGGAGGGAGGCGGGGAGGGGGGAAGGGGGGGGAGGGGGGTCCGCGAGCCGCACTTTGACACGCGAAGAGCCGCATGCGGCTCGCGAGCCGCAGCTTGGCCGCCCCTGGTCTAGTCGCTGAACCCCGACGCGTGCTTGGAAAGAATTGACAATTAATATAGTAGCCTAATAAAAAAAAGTAAAAGTGATAATTATGATTTTTGTCTTGTAACCGTCGCGGGCCCAAGATATTTCTGTGCAACGTTGTCAAGGCGAGCGTAGTTTTCAAAATGTTTCAGTCCCGCACTGCCGCGCGAGCACGTCTGGCGTCTCAGTCTGAAGCGCTATCGTGCGAAGGAAACGCCGAACGAAGCCTCGCGATCGGGCAAGTTGCTCTGACAGCATCGGAGCACTGTCGAAAGTTGACGCAGAGTACAGACCACTCAACCTGTCGAAAGATCATCGAACCACATGCAAATATTGAAAACCAAGTTTGCCCAGTCTGCCAGCCGAGAAGCTGTAATTTTCCTTTCGTTTCGACAAGCACTGTCAGAGACCCGTCCCACGTAGCTGCAGCCCCCCCCCCCCCCCCCCCCCCAAATTGCTTCCTGCGCTGTTTTTAGCCTCAAGGCCGGTTCAAAGGGGGCGGGACGTCCGAGTGAAGGACGGGCACCTTAGCAGGCCGTTGTTGGGCCAGGTTCGAAGAACACTGTCGGATGGTGGGTCTGACCGGCACGCCACAGCCGGTGCTCTGACCTGGTCCCGACTGCCTTTCTCCGAAACCCACGTTGCTTGGTTATCTTACACCTACGAAACTATGCCGAAGCTCTCGGTGCTGGAGCGGCGGCGCTTTTCTTCTTTGCCGAAAGCGAAGCAATTATTCTTCGGAGATCGCGTCGACGCACGGTGCCGTACTGGACGAGGGGAGCACGTGGGGAGCACGGCGATCGTAAAAATAAAGCGGGAGAGCGACAAGGTCATTATGGGCCATTGGGTTGCACGCTCCTAGATGCAAAAGACAAAGGCGAGAGAATACCGCGCAACACCGTAGCAGTACGCGCGGACAGAACGCTAGCATAAATACTCGAAAGAGAAATTTAGAAGGAGATTATTCGTCACTGCCATCCGCGATGTCCACTCCAGGCAATCTGTCTAACCTAAAGTAACGCCTAACCGAGCGAGCTTAGTGCGCGCTGGCGGCAAGCTTGTAGATTTATTTTCCAACGTGCATTCCACACCGTGAAGATGACCGGTCTTAGCAGCCTGTTAACGGCATGGAAGTTCCTTCAGTCGTCCCAGCTCCAGTGCGAGCTTCCCGGCCTCGGTAAGACTTCGGCGTCTCGAGAACCTCCACCGTGCACGCGCAGCCAATGCCCCCCAGAGGCATTACCTCCTATATACTACTGACAAAGCCTGAAGATCGCCACGAGAAGCGGCCGCAAAAATAGAAAAGGTGGAGCGGCAGACAACGGGTGGAGAGGAGAGCCACGTGACTGGCGCCCCGCTGCGGCGAGACGCCGAAACATACTTTTCCCGAGAGAACAAGTGTGTTTCGGGTCCTCGCTGCTTCAAAAACTGTGAGCTGACGTCCAGGTTCCCCGAAAAATGACTCTTTGATGCTCTGTGCTACCAGATGCTCGCGCTCCGAATCTGCGACCGGGCACTTTATGGCTCCGTCGTCGAACTGCCAGGATTTGTCAGTATAGAGGAGGCTATGGCAGAGGCCGACGAGTGCGTGCTGGAGGTCGGCCATACGAAAAAGACGCCCCGCCGTTGTCATCCTGTCAGTAGTTGAACTTCTTGTAGGGACAGTGCTCTCAGAAACGTAGCACACAGAAAATGAACCCGTGCGCTGTCTGTCGAAGGCTTGAGAAAACCGTCTTCAGAGATGGCGGCACATCTGTGCAATATCATAATTTTCGAAACAGGCAGCATCGATGGAAGAAATAGCTCCAGTACACGGAAAAGGTAGCCTGGGGTGACCCCCAAAAGTTTCAACAGACGGCCCCAAGGACGAATAAGAAGTACGGATTGAATATCGGGTGCTTTAGTAAGGTCTGTCAACAACTGTCGTCCGTGTATACTTTTTGCACACCTTTTCTTTTTTTATTATTTGGAAAGCGATATGTGGTGAAAATAATTGTCGAAGTTTAGCCCGAAGGCAGAGTAACGGTGTGAAATAATGATTAGCCATCTACGATTTGTAAACGTGTAAAACTCCATACACATACACACACACGAACGCACGCACAACAAATAATGCTTGCGTTCATGACCCATGATATGAGACAAAGGTACGGTGAAACAACGGAGTACTCAAGTATAAACGATGTAGTATTGGAGAGAAGAGAAAAATTAAGAAGAAAAAAGTAATATCAACGCCCATCAGCGCATATTGTAGCCATGCACACGACAGTTATGTCCCAGATGTTTGTCGTTCAGAGCCGTGCCCCACGGACCAAATTGCCCATGTACAACGAGGACACGAAAACGCCACTTTAAGGCAGACCACGTTCCAGCTGTCTAAACGCCATACCACATATTCAACTTTTCTTTATTGCGTGTTTGCAGGGACATACGTGTTTAGCAGGCGCAAAAACAAAAACTATAAAGTGAACTAAACTTGCAAAAGGCTATATACCACCTCCTGCAGCCTTTGTGTGAGCAGCCACCAGTGCGAAACTCAACTGTGCAAGACCCAACATAGAAAATCTTCAATAGAGACCGTTTTCAAGGTTATCGAACGCCGGATCTTCGGTATGCATTGCAGATCCGTGTTTTGACGTTTCCCTGTACCCTCCACCGTGCCATCATGCATCACGGGGCTTTGCAAACCACAGCATCCCTGTGCCTTCAAGAGCGGGTATTAGAGGCAGGGCGGAAACCATCCTTAGTCACTGGAACCTTACTTAAAGAAATAGCAGGAGCGGTTACGTCGGGAGGCCTTGAAGCGCGATCAAATGAAGGGTGGAAGCAGCCCCTCTTTTAATGCAGGACCGCGGAATTCTTTTCGCAGAGACCTCACAAGATCGAGCTGCCAAATAAAAATGCATTTCCTTGTCAAAGAAAAAGTATTTTTTACAAGGCAAATATGGTCATAGATGCGACGTTTGATAACTGCATGGCGGTCCGTTTGAAAGATTCAAGTCGTAAACCGCGCCCCTTTAAACAAATAACAGATAATCACGAACAAAAGATTAAGTAAAACTTGTAGTAGTACCACTCTATAAATAAAACGCGTCCGGAAAAGAAAAAAAAAGTTTATAAACGCATTACAAGTAGTCGAGTAAAGGAGGCTTTGCTGCAGTGAATCGGTTTTAGACTTCATGGGACGATACAACGCTTCGGAGGTAAAGAAGATGGAGAGCCGTTTTTCTTCTAGTTGCTTTTTAATGTATGAATAATATAAAACTCGATAGGACTGGAAACGGGGATGTGCTAGCTTCTTAGTTTTTTTTAAAAGTAAACCAGTAATAGTTTATTTCTCCATTAAACTAGCATTACAGGGATATAACTCACACCACGATGGTTGCTTTTTTACGATTCTCAAGCTACCAATCGTCGTAAAACCGTCTAGATTGTTAGGATAACGTCCAAACCAGAACTTTAAGATAAAAGAAAAGCAAACATCATTAGCCGCATTCATAGAGATACTTCTGTCCAAAGTATATTTAAGAGCGTCCAACATCAGCAGTTTTACGGTCTCCACTCTCACCGTGCGCGGGGCTTTAAATCGAGAAACGAAATGCAAGAAAAAAAAATCTTCCAAGTTCAAACGACTTGCAAAGAATGAGAGGAAGAGAGAGAGAGAGAGAGAACGGAATGCCGGAGGTATCGGTCGCAGAAACGGTTCAAACTCTCCGCGCAGCAAGGTTGAGTGGCCGAAAAATGAAGAAAGCCACCTCCGCGCTTCTTCCCGGCTGTCAGGCGGCAGAGCCCTTCTACAGGAAGAGTGGCGGGCGTCTTGAAAACCGCCAGCATTCAAGAATAAAGAGCACGCAGTCGTTCGAACCGAAATCGTGGCGAAGACTCTGGGCCGATGCACAAAGTGGACAGAGAGCGAGCGTTGGTAACTAGTTTGGAAACGTTATCGTCGGTGTACGGTTCACGGATGACCTGTGGCATTGACCTTGAGAGGGACTTTCGATGAACGCGACGCGCGCTCTCCCGGGAAATCCACCAGAAACAAACGCGTGTGCTCGCTGGTAT
The DNA here is from genome assembly GCA_037355805.1 of Ixodes ricinus. Lineage (NCBI taxonomy): Eukaryota > Metazoa > Arthropoda > Arachnida > Ixodida > Ixodidae > Ixodes > Ixodes ricinus. Next base: position 59,898 of record JAZHYW010018537.1, read on the forward strand.
ACCCGCGCTTTTTCCAAAAGAAATTACGGCGGCTGCTCTGACGCCTCTTCCTGTGTTGTTTTCTTCACCCCGGGTAAATTTTGATGTTTCCGCATCGGTGCCGAGACAAAACAGTCCAAACTGTAGCACATAAAAATAAAGAAAGAACAGTTTGCGCAAAACAGATGTGTACCTATTAAAATAAAGTAGCTCTGAGTTTTTTTAATGTCCCCCGACTTACCCTAGATTCTGATCGTTACAAGTAAAGACAACGAGTCAACCAATAAAATTACGCCCCGTTTCACTCTAACTTCGAGCGAGGCCGAAGCTACAAGCGCGGGCTTCTGGCCCTGAACAATGCTTGCACTGCACGAGCGTGCGTGCTTGTTAGGGACGCTGAAAGACCGGAGCTCGCTCTTGTAGCTTCTGCTACGCTCACCCTTAAAGTGAAACTGAGTATAAGTATTATCGCTGGGACTTGGAATCGCGTAAACTACTCTTGCGCGGATTGGAAAACTATGAGTCATATTTCGTTTTTCAAAGAATCATAACAAAAGAAAATGGGATTTTCGTACTGCGAGCTGAAATGAATAAGAAGGGAGCAAGATCATAAACTTATGCCACGCCAAAAATATTCAACGGTTGCAGGTTCAATCCTCTACAATTTAATGAAAAGAACTATATCAGTTTTAAGGTTAATAGGTACCCGGGGGGGGGGGGGGGGTTGAGATACGGGAAAAGGGCTAAATGTCCATGCGCAATATTATTCACCCTAATAGGGGAAAAGACTCGCATGAACAAAGGAATGAGGGATTAAAAGTGGGATAGGGTGAAACCAGCTGCAGGTTTCACAAACATTTTGCGAAAGCGCCGGGGCATACTAAGATCGTAGTGGTGAAAGCTTTCATCGAGCTCCAAGGTCCGCGCAACTCGCGCACGACCGACGACCTGTTTCCAAGTTCACGCTGCCTTTATGGGTCAGTATTAACTTTCGCTCTACGGTACTCTCTTTCGCATGGGATGCAATTCTCAAGGCAACAACTGCTCTGCAAGAAAATTTTCTTTCGGAAATGTAACAACTGATTCTAGCTTCGTTATCCCAAATTCAGAACCTGCAACTCGGCTGCACAGTGACGCAACCTCGCGAGGAACGCCCCGAACCAAAACTGCCTTACAAAATAGTATTTGAGGAAATTCTTACCTTGAGACAGTCCAGCAAGAAGAAAAGTCAGCAAGCTAGCAGGTGCCATTCCGTTCCGCTTCACGCTTCGTAACCACCGACGATGCAGTAACTCTCACTCTGACAGCCTCCGACTGAAATGTGCTCCTACTGGATCGATGACGTTCGGGACATCACACCGACGGCGAATCCTCGGCGTCCCTCTGAGCCTCGTGCACTCGCCCTGTCCTGGACCGACCGATTGTCCAGCACAACTGACGGTCTTCCACGCTGTCTCGCTCAACTTGGCCGACCGTCAGCCCTCTCCTCCGGATCGGTTCTCCTCTCCCTTCCTGTCGAAAATTACCCGCTGCCCGCGAGATTTCGTTCGCAGCCCGAGAGAAAGTTCTCGTCGGTCAAGCGGAGAGAACGGAGAGCTGCTCGCAGAAGTTGGTCCGGTCACACCAGTAGACACGAGAGAAACTATTACGCCACTACAGAGGTGAAGATCTTCTGCTCTTTGTTGTACGCTGTCGGCGACTCCACGATGTCTCTCTGCGTTCGGAGGTTAGAAGACGAGTCGCCGATCCCGGCCTTCTCCGGTCGCTTTTGTGCCGTTTTCTAGGACGGAGGTGGGGAAGCACCGGAACGCACGCGTCGAGTTCGCTTTCGAACTTTCGCGCGACGTCGCGGTTTCCGCATGTGACGTTGGTCGCGTGCTCCTGACGTACGCGATGGCGTTAAAAGCCGAGGAAGCGCTCTGGGTCGGCCTCCTTATCAAGATGAGGCCCGTCCCTCACAGTCCCCGCCCGTGTGCCTCCGTAGGCATCGCGGTGGGCATTCAGCCGGTTCCCACGGATGTGGTGCGCGCGTGCAGGGTTCGGGTTCCGGGAGCTCGCGCGGCGGGTGGAAAAGCCAAAGAAGGAACTGGAGGATGTGGTCTTCTGGGAGCGGGGCCGCGGTCGGATGCCGGGTGCGTTGACGTCTTCTACCTTGGGGACGGCGCGCCATAGGGCCACGGCCCTCGCGGGGAGGTGTTAAAGGGACTGTTCCTGGAAGGCCGTCGTTTGAGGAGGTCGGCTTCGAGGATGTTCTTTGCTTCGAAACCTTTTGTAAACAAGCGCCACCAGGAATGGCGACTTCCTCGGCTTCCTCGCAGTACAAAAAACGCAGGAACATTCTTGTGTTCCTTGCGGCGTGCGGACAAGAGAGGTTGTTTACAAGAGCACGCGTCGGAGACCGAGTGGCGGAAACCGGAGCTTGCATAAAAACCGTTCCGTGCACCATGTTGACAGCGGCGTTGGGAATGCCGCAGCAATTTATCGCTGTGATGGTGCATCATCTTTAAAACAAAAGGGGTGTATGGTCTATATTTCACTGAGTTGCCGACATCTCGGTGGGTTGTAACACCTCGGCATAAGCACAGCCGCCAATGGGGTCTTTAACTGGAACCCGTGTAACTATCCTCAACAACAAGCTCATTTATAGTTACGCGAGTATTGTGAAGCAAAAGATTCTTGCTTGTCAGCTTTTGCGCTGCCACTTCAACCATACAGAAAAAAAAACGAGAAGAAATGTTTTAACGTCAAACGTTCTTTGGTTAGTTGTTCGGCATTTCGTGAAGCCTGATAAGCGTGGCCGCGAAGCTCGATGCTGATTGGTTAACGGGGGAGCTCACGTGACCAGAGGGGTAGGCTAGGAGCAGCTCGATCACCTGTGCGCACTGAGGGAGAGCAGCTCGGGAGTATGGAAGGCTGTGGAAGATTGCCAGGTTTATCGGCCCGATTAGTGGTAGTATCGTTTCATTCTAGGAACAACTATCAAGTGTGCACGTGGTACGCGTTAAACTATTTGATGAATAGCGCGCGTGACAGTATCGCTAAACGTTTGTGAGGCTAGAACGTTTCACCTATGCAAAACTACTGCCTAGCAGTTTGCCACACAATTTTTAGGGTTTTTTTTTTTTGAACCTACCGTTTTCTATTTGTTGGAGTGAATAAAGAAAACAGAAGAACTCAGCTCATTATTTCAGTTCACGCATTCCATGCCGTGTCACTTTTGTTTTCCTCAGTACTGGACGCCAATAACACGGTTTTCTTTTGTCATATCGGCGCATAAACAACGGAGATATATACTATCTACGATTTGCCCGTTCTCTAAACATTAGCCTTGTAAGGTTTCATAGCAATTTCTTCTTGACAGGTATGGTTGCACTTGCGGAGCGTACTCGAAAAGTGCTCGAAGCAGTTCCTCACCGCACCCAAGGGTTGTGTCTTATTGGTTTTTATTTTGACGCGGGAAAGGGAGACCCGCGACCGAAGCCGGATGTCGATGAGGTTCGATGAACCACGAATGACTAAGGTGACTTGTTTACTTGTACACCCCCGAACCGTGCTTGTCCGGACGCCTCCTGACCGGGACCTGTCTTTAGACATCCGGCCTTTTCTTGATAGCTCTGAAGTTTTAAGTAGTACCTATATGCAGCGGGAGTGTGGTTTTCCATGACGCGAATGCAGAATCATCGCATGTCTGGTGAATTTGTTACATTCTCGCAACTAGTCTTTCGGTGAGCTTGCCGCTTATCTTCAGTGTGTGCAAATACAGGCTAAATGTGGCATGGAAACATACCTGGCTCAACCTACTACACTTCCGCGAAAACAATGACAGGCGATTGCGTTATAGCCTCGATTATATGTTGTTTTTTCGTGTGTTTTTTTTCTTTTTTAGTCAGGTGTTGACTGTTGTGACGATTAAAGTCCCTTGATACCTTATTTTACAAGTAACGACAACCAATACAAATGACAAAGCATATTCCGCTGGAACAAAATGGCGGCATTCAGTTCAAACCTCTGCTGTGCGCCGCTCATTCGCTTCCTAAAACCTGCAGCGTCACGCAGTCGGCGCTTCAAAGAATGTCGCTACTTGTAGGAAGCTCTTATCTAGGGACGTTAGTGACGATACGTGATGATGACTTCTTGTAACGAGAGAGAGAGAGAGAGAAAAGAATGTCTTTATATCATATAAGGGTTCACCCGCTTTGTGGTTGCACTCCTGACGAAAAGCAGCAAAATATGCACGATACCTTCGCAACACGAATCCGAAAGCTTCCATGTTTTTCCGCGCATATCTATTACTTGCGTAACAGCAGCGGCCATTGTGGGGGACCTTGCTTCTGCACGCGTACATCACCATCTTGCAGCAGATATTTGGCACCAACGAATTCGGTTTTTTCGACGTTTGATACGGTGCGATGACGTCTCGTGCAATCCTTGTATCTTAGATCACAATATTCAGGAATTTTTCGGAGCGGTGGGCATCCGTGCAGAAAATTGATTAAAACATACCAGGCTCATTCAATTTACGTGCACTTGCTGCACCGATGCAGAAAAGTGCAGGGCAGTGTACTTCCGTTATGTGTATCGAGAGGGTACCGGGAAAAATTCCCCGGAAAAATTGTCCCCGGAATAAGTGGCCCCGGAAGAAATGGCCCCGGAAGAAATGGCCCCGGAAGCAATGGCACCGGAAGAAATGGCCTAAGTGGAAAGTAGGAAAAAAAATGGCTCCGAGGGGTAAGGAGAAAAAATATTTCCCCCGGAACTCAATTTGACACGAGAGGTGTAGTATCCTCGCAAACTTGCCCCCAACAAAGTATTTGCATTCTGGTATGAAGTGATGTAATTATTTTTTTATTATTAATATTTTGTAATGAAAATAATCAGGGAGATGCATTTGGACACACTGGCGTGAAACGTGAAATGGAAGGTTTGGAAGCATTGTCGATCAGAACCATGATCCATCTAACAGTATGGAAGGCCATCGACGCCGTACGCTCAGAGGAATCGACCGTAACCATAAAGATGGCCGAGGACCCAGTCGGCGCTCGTCCCGTTTCAAGAACCGCTGTGAGGAGTATCATATGCCACTGAGATGACAACAGTTGAGGACTTCCTAGGTGCGGTCGGCCATACCATTCGATCCTAACGCTTCTACATGTACTTAGAATGCCCACGTCAGTGTGTTGAAGTGAATCTCCTAGTTTCTTTTCATCTTAAATTAAAAAGAAAATGACAGAACTTCGAACTATAATGTGATTACAGTTTGGCGAGAAATTGTCGAAGTTATTATTTTTCATTTCAACGTGGTTTCCGCAAGAAATATTTTTTCTTTACCACCTGCAGTGATGGAAGCGGCATTGGACCTTCTGTTGCAGGTTTTGTAGCATACAAAATATTGGTTGGGAGCAGCCACTGACAGTTTTGGAGCAGGTGCTAACGTCGCGAAAATGAGTTCATATCTGAAAATCCTTGATGGTTCCTATTTGATACTGAAAAATATTACTTATTTTCTTTTGTAGTAAAAATAGATGCAAAAGAATCACACAACCTTCGTTTTAGAAATATAGCTGAGGTCACAGTAAAATTCATTTACAATCGGTATTAAAAAAAAATTGTTGAAAAATGAGGGATAGAGCAACACTTCACTTGAGAGTAAGCCTCTTTTCTTCTCCCCACATTTATGCTCAGTAGTTAATTTAGCTTGTAAATTCCTGTAAAAAGTAGGCCAAACCCAGCATATCTGCTGAAAAGTCCATCGATAAAACTACATCCCCGCAAGTTTTATGAACACCGAACTCAAGATTCTAACACAATTAACTACAAAACAAAAACAAATCGCCTACAATTATTATGAAAATTTACATTTGCGCTTTAAAAGTGGCACTGCGCTTTAGCGGCGTTCGAACCAGAGTTGAGTCGGAGTTCGATGCCCTTCCAATTGACTGCTGACACGGGAACTACATTGACTACCGTATTTATTCAAAATTCAAATAGAGACCCGCGTTTTCTCTCCTTCCTTGGCACATCCTTTTGAAATTAGAGATCAGCCTACAGTAAAGGCCAAAGAAGGTCAACTTCTAATAGTACTGTAGTACTGAGCATAATTTCCGAGCGGATCGCGCTAATCCATGCGCTCTCCCACGTCAACCGCTGCTCCTAGCACTCCGATGCAAAGCGGTGAAGCTCGACACGCGCGCGCTCTGGTGTAAGGCAGTGAAGGTTCACGCCAGCGGCGGAAGTGCCACGGTACGCTGTAGCCACGCCATGGAGGCATATGGCGGACACGACAATTAAGTGATATCATCGAGAGTAAACGACAACTGGGTCTGTTTTATTACAGTAGCCGCCATCCCTTATATTTTGCAATTTTTCTCGCTACTTTTAGCTCCTGACATCGCCGACATCGTCTGGAAATTCAGACGATGACGGGGCCAACGCGGATGAGAGCGATCTCTACACTTCGTTTCATCTTAAGTCAAAGCGCAGGCGACGCTACGAGTCAATGGGACCGATCACGCAGCGTCCAAGGCGCGACATCATAGCCTTCGTCAGTTACCTCTACGTGCTCTTTCATTGGCTAAACCAATCAAGCACTGGGAATGCCCCTAGACTTGCGCTTCTAGTGTGTGTCCGTGACTGTGTGTTTGAGCCTTCGACTGTGTTCTGACCTAAGACGAAACACAGTGTACAATGGTACAGAGTGCCGTGAAATACAAATTTGTCACATTTTCGTTTCCTTCTACTTTTCGGAATATTAGGATCGACCAATAATAAAATATTTGTATTTTTTACTTTCGTTCACGCTTACCTCGGCGCAGGTATGGCGCCATTCTTAGCAAAAATAGCGCTTTGGCGCAAGGTGTCGCACAATTTCGATGGTAGCGAAATTTGGCGCAAATGGCGCAGCACTTCCATCTTGCACTTGGCCCCATTTGTTCTTACTTTCCACTTGGGGCCATTTCTTCCAAATCCATTTTGTACCGTTTTTTTCTTTTTCTGCGACATTTTTTTTACATTTTTTGTTGACGAGATACGAGCGGAGGTACACCACTCTACACTTTTCTGCACCGATGCAGGAGGTGCAGGAAAATCGGACGAGCCTACGGATTACTTGTAATCCACTGCCTTTTCAAGTAATTTGGTAAATGCCACGTTACTTTTTTCAGCAGTAATTTGTAATGTAATTTCGTTACAAAATATTGGTAACGCATTACTTCAATTACTCGTTACTCTTTAAAAATATGAACATAATACAGAAACTGGAGCAATATGAGTGTGCGACCTCCCGCTCGACCATCTAAAGCTCAACAACGAGCGCTCGCGCCCATGCATTTTTCAGTACTGCATGCAACTATACTCCGTTCACGCATAAGCTGACAGTGCGTCAAAGCTACAGGCACGAGACCGCAGCTTTGAGACGTTGCGCTCACGCTTGAAAGGCCCGTTTCAAAAAGGAGCTTTGGTAGATCGGTTCCTTACTCCGAATCTCCTAGCGGAGGCAGACGCTGCTACTGAGCATGCGCACCGCTAGGTTTGTCCGCAGAATTCCAGGAATCATTTCCGGTCGCCGTAAGCTAGACGAGGGATGCCGGGTGTGGTTGCAGCTTTCGCCGCCTTGTCAGCTTACAGGTGAACGGAGTGCACCTACATTCTTTCTCTTAAATACACTATTTTATTTTTACGAGGACTACCATAATGCGGGCGTAGGAGAAATGGTAAGTAAAGTTCGGAACATTTTTGGAAGCATAAAAATTGTTTCTATTGTTTTCTCGATAAGTGTACGATAAAAGTAACGCGAAAGTAATCTGTAACGTAACGAGTAAAGTAATCCGTCACTTTTCAGCGAAAGTCATTTGTAACGGTGATCCATTACATTTGAGGCTCGGTAATTTGTAATTGTAATCCATTACACTTTTTCAAGAAACGGGCAAAAGTCCGGTATTTACTCAAGGTCGCCGCTTCTGGCCCTTCCGACGGATCCACCTCTCAAAGAAAAATCTTCGACAAGAGACGAGCGTCGCTGGCTGGAAAGGCGTTGAGGAATAAATACGAATCACTGCCAACCACTAGAAAATCAAACCAACGAATCCACGGTCTGATATCCTTCTGAAGGATCGGGCCTTGTATTTTTGTTAATTCTCCATCCGATTCCTGCATTTTCCCTTCTGGCCGTTTCACACAGAGTCCAAGTGCTGCAGACGCTACACAATCCGATGAAGCGGTGCCAAAAAGAGCGTCGTCATGACTCTCCGTCGTCTTTGTGCGTTTGCCCTACTAAACAATTCACGCACAGTGAATGGGCCGTGATGCTGCAGTAATAGCGTACCTACAAAAAAAAGCACCGTGACGATGCATTTTTAGCGCTTCTCGATTGGCCTGATCGGTTCGTAGCGTCACCTGCGCTCGTGTCGTGAAACGGGTATGGGCAACCTGCAACGCTGTTTAGGTTTGGCGCCAATCTAGCGACTGAAGCGAGAAACGTTGGGTAGACCCGGGAGTGGCGGCTGCATCGTTAAAACGTGAGCTCTGGTGGCGCCGCATAGCCTAGTGTCTGAAGCAAGAAATGCTGGGTAGGCCAGGAAGCCGCGATCGCGTAACGTGCCAGTACGGAGGAAGCTGATACGGCCCTGGCGGGCCAATCGGAACGTGACTATTACGTATCACCGGAGTGCGTTTTTACTCCGAACGAGTATCGGGCTTTTCGCTGCGTCATGCTCCAACATGTGTGCGTTGGGCTCGTATACGCGGCGCGAATCGAAGCCGTCGGCACGCAATGTGGCGGTTATCGTTCCCACTTTGCCAAGTTACAACGAGACAGGGTATAACCGTGGGTTCCCACTCTGCTGGCGCTGCCTGGTTGTTGCCGGCTGGCTATAGTTACAGCCATCGAACCGCTTTAATTGGTAAATCATAACACGAGCATACTGCTCTCTAGAAGCACACTCCCAAGCGACCGTGGTGTGTCGACTGCACTCTTTCTTTTACTTTGTGACATTCTGAGCCGAAAACTTTGACCCACTTTTCGACTTCTGTTTTGTCGTCCTTCACGCGTGACTAACCTCTCGAGGCTAGAACGGACGGAGACTACGCGAGTGACGATTCCTTGCAAGAATTTGACACTTGTGTTCGTCTGTCTTTCTTTTCTTTTTTTTTCTTTTTTTTTTTTTTCACTCGGAATAGTGCGTTCGAAGATCAGAGAATTAGAATTCTATTAGCTGCTCACCTTGAGGGAACTCTGACCACTGCGGTGAAGAAATTGTACGGGCAGAAACCTAGTGTTTTTTGTTTGTTTTTTTTGCCAGTTTTGTTACTTATTCCTGGAGCCCTAATCTGAACACTTGGCGAAAAAGACGGCGACGGCGAGAAATCTGGCGGCCGTGCTTGGCCAACGCCGCACTTGACCTTGGCGATTTCTCGACGAATTTTTCGCCAAGTGTCCAGATTAGGGCCCCTGGTCAGGACAACCGAAACGCTACTCGCCAGGTTTCGGCAGAACAGGGGGAGTTGATATTATTGTTGTTCTTTTTCCCAGTCCTAAATATTTCTAAACTTAAATAAAGTTCCGTCACAAAACAGTGCCCCTTTTGAAATGCACTAAAAGGTCCGAATTATTTTTAAAAAATTGTTATATATAACTAGGCCGTATACTTTCCGATTTTAACCGAAAAACACCGATAAACATCTGCCGGTGTCGAAAATAAAACAAAATCGGTTAAAACCAAAAGATACCGTTTTTTTATATATATTCTCGTACAAGTTACCTTTTTTGTGTTTTTGTTTTTTCACCGAAAAAGTCCTACGTAGACGTTCGCCAGTCTAGCTCGTTCTTTCTTTTTCCCTTTTTACAGACGTCGCTTTGGATTGATTGTCAGCATAGGTCTCCCAAGGTATCTTAGCAAACCAGATGTGCTTTTTTATGTCATGCCGGCCACTTTGATTTTCAGTTTATGTCCCCAAAAGTTTGGCCTCATTGTGTCATTCTGTAGGTTTTCTCGTTGAAGTTGCCCTCCTTCTTTGGGTTGAGGTTTCGAGTAGGCCTAGTTTCGAGCGCCTCATATTCTTTCGGTCGAAGCGTGCGTGCGTGTGCGTGTGTGAAAAAGAAAGAGTGACATCGTTTTTTTTTTCTGTCTGCTTTTTTGCCCAGACGCAGCCTACGTTACGAAAAAATTGTACCAATCACTGGTCCCCTTTCCAAAGTCACTGGGCCTTTTTGTTTATGATTGGTTCGCGATGATATACAACCCACAGAAACATGACGACGAGCACCATGATGGTGCGCTTTTGACAATGTCTGATTGGTCTCATCAGCAGTAAAACAAAATCAGTTCGTCTAATTTATTTTTTTAGGTCGGTCTGAAGCTTTTTCTGTGTGTGTTTCGTATACAAGGTCGTGGTTGTTGTTTTTATCGTCCCCGTACTTGACCCCGTGCTGTTTTGGAAGCTGCATTCACCAGACTGGCCAGTGCTCTCCCGAGCCTCTTTGGACATTTTGGGAGCGTCCAGCGTCTAGCGCCATAGCCTCCTCTATACGGAGAAAGCCTGGCACATCGACGGCGGAGCCATAGGGCGAGCGGCCGCAGAAAAAAGGAGAGGAGAAGCGCGCGAAGCGGTGACCAATATGGTAGCGCAGAGCAGAAAGGGCAGAGATAGACTGCGAGCGCTTGGGTCATGAGCGGCCGCTCCCCGAACCCCGTTTGTTTTTGTGTTTTCGTCACCGTCGTTTTCGTACTCCGGGAGAAACGGCTGCGGCGACGGCGGCGATTCGAAAGGGCGCTGGCAACAATGCACGATGCCGGCGGCGTCGGCAGAGTTGTCGGTGTGCCAGCGGATTGCGCCGTCGTCGGACCATCGTGTCGTGCCGCGGAAGAACCAAACAGTTTGGACCGAGTATAGTTTCGACGCCCAGGTGCCGAGGACCGTCATTTCAGTGGGAGTGTCCGATTATGCCACATTTGGAACGTCGCGTGTATGAGCTTCAACTGGACTACAGGCGCAACAATGTAAGCAGTTCGTAAAGTAGTAGTAAATAAGTTAATTGTGGACGCTGCTACCGCTCGAGCCTCCGTTGAGTAAGCGACGAAGACTGATAAGGTATGCTAATTACAAAAGTGACAGGAGAGTAAATGACAGGTGCAGACATCTACACTGTGTGCATGTCTGTCAGTGTCCTTCACGTTTTATTTTTTCGTCCTTAGCACTAAAACGCGAGTTGCTCTCGTTTCTCACGGAAGCTAAAGTTGCGTATAAAATTACTTGGTTTCACCTCATGTGCGAGCGAAACCAAAGCTAGAAGCGCGAGCCCAGCGCTTTTTGCGTTACTGCATCGCACGCACGCTCAAGCAAAGCAGCAACGCACAAAGCGTCGGTCTCGCGCTTCTATATTCGTTTAGTCCTATGTGGGAGCGAAGGCGAAGCTATAAGCATGAGAGGATAGCCCGAGGAAAATCATTAACTGGATAAGCGTACGTGCAAAGCAGCGAACGTATGAGTGCTCGGCTCGCACGCCTAGCACTGCCTTCGCTCGCACGTAAGATCAAACGAAGTATATCTTTGACTTCGTTCAAACCTAAGGTGAAACGAAGTATACGGCCCATGAATCGCCGAACGGTCCAAGCACCAGATACCGACCTTTCCGGGCAGTTCGTCGCACAACCTCCAACGCAAACGAAAGCGACGACCGACTGCTGCGGAGATGCGGACGCAGGGACGGCGAAAAAGAAGGGTTGACGTTGACTTTCTCTTCTCCGCGATTCCGAAAAAAAAGAGGAAACAAAAAAAAAGACTGTTTCTGCGTTTGGCCGCTTGCTCTTGTGTGGCGCTAGCAGTCTAGCTTCCCTCATGGTGCCTGGTTTAACTTTTGGAAACGCAGTGCTATGCATGAAATCCGAAGTGCATGCAAGACTAGAAATAAAACAGCGCGGAGTAGGTAGGCTGGCTTTGGGGGCACATTGCAAAACGCCAAACCAGGGAGTGCAAGGAGACATGGGATGGGCGTCATTTGAGGGCAGGGAAGCTGCGAGCAAGATAGAATTTGAGGATCGGTTGAGGCAAATGGATGGGGAGCAATGGGCACGAAAGGTTTTCAGCTTTTTATACATGAGGAGTATAGACACAAAGTGGAGACAGCGCACTAGGAAATTAAGAGGAAAGTTTTTAGGCTATAGTGGGGTTACGGAAGAGCAGGTCTCCGTTAAGAAGAAAGTTAAGGCCACAGAAAGAGATCGGTGGCTAGAGGGAATGCAGACAAAGAGGGCTCTGGAAAGCTATAGATTAAACAAAACAGTTATTGCCAAAGAAAGCATTTATGATAATTCTAGGGGAAGCTCATTGTTGTTTGAGGCAAGGACAGGTGTTTTGCGAACCAGAACATACAGAGCGAAGTACCAGGAAATGGATACAGTGTGCGCTGCTTGTGGAGAGGTGGACGAGACGGCTGAGCACTTGATACTCTACTGTAAAGGGCTTCACCCTATGCCTACCGAAGACAACATAGATTTAATAAAGTCATTGGGTTTTAGAGACAGCGAAGGAAAAGTGGATTACAAGACAGTAGAGATTACCAAGCAAAGATTAAGTGAATGGTGGCAGAAAGCACGAGAAAACTAGGTATTTTCTTATTAACTGATGGCAAGGGGGGTTTATAGCCTCACTTTCTGTTCAGTGCAGAGTGTATATAGTTTTCACATTTAAATATTGTAAGCTTAAATGGTAAGACAAATTGGCTAGGTGGCGTAAGCTACCGCCCGATCCAAAGGGCTCAGCCGTATTCATCCATCCATCCATCCATCCATCCCTCCGCTCTGATTCCCCGCCCCTCCTCTCCTACTTTCGGCGGCCACTTTTTTCGCGACGTGCCAGGCTTTCTCCGTATAGAGGAGGCTATGCTAGCGCAAATGTAGCGCGCGCGTTCTCGAATTTGCGGGTCGTCAACAGGACGGAGCGGGCGGAAATGACAGATGCCAGCCTTGGAATGTATGCGTGCATTTATTACAATAATGAAGTGTGAAGAACATTGTGTCTCAGATGCAAATAAAAGGTGAACCGTTATCGTCTTAATTGTTCGTTTCGATTCATGTTTTTTTTTTCGTCAATAGAGGCCGTTTGAAGCGTCTGCACGAAACAATTTGCCGAAATGCACCGATATTTTGTAAAATAAATAAACACCGAAAAACATTGGTCGATTTTTGGCATAAATAAACATCGGAGAGCGTACGGCCTATACATAATGTACTCTAGGTAATTTCCATCACTAGTCCCTGATCGATCGAGGAATTTAAAAGCCTCCGGAATTTGTTTGAAAATGGGACGTTTCAGTAGATCGTTGCGATAACGATAACTGATACTTCGGAGGCACTTTTGTGCATGCATTGTATCGTTATCGGAAGCACCGGAACTTTCCACTAAAACTCCTTAATCTTGAATCTTTCCGTTGTATGACACAGGAGGGGCACTTAGTTTCAAAGCTTTGGTGTAGTGCGGTAAAACCAAATTCCTCAGCCTGCCGCCTCTGATAAAGAAACAAGAAAACACAAGCCGTGAGTCTCTGTTGTTTATTCTAAATGTACTTAAAAAATATTTTTATCGAGATATTAAAGACGTTAAGAGATATATGAATAACAAGATACTTTAAGTCAGCAACACTATGATTGGGTTTCAAATAGTTTTTAGCGTCTTGTATGCGAGTTCGGCATCATAATATCTCTTAGGAAGATACTTTTAATGCAGGGATGTTCCTGGACTCTAGATAATAGGCAGGCTCTGCATATGTTGTTCTCTGAGGGGATTAATTAAACGCGCTTTCTCCAGTGACCCAACGTCACGAGTGACAGAAACCAGCTTTAGCTATACCCGTTTTCACCTCAAGAAAACAGTAAGTTTTGCGCATTGTTCATACGCCGCGCGAAATAGTTCTCGCCAGATTTGGTTGTCGGAGGCACAGGCGATGATTTTGGCGTTTGACACGTGTACTCCTTGATAAGATAACGTGTATCCACTCCAAAATGCTACTAAATATATCTTAAATCTCCACCTAAAGGTGAAAATTAGTAATCATCCGCGAGAAGCCGGACTTTTTTTCCTGCGGTTCTTGAGGTGAAAACAGGTATACAGTGGTGGTTGATTCTGCAACCCCAGTGACGTAGAAGGGAGCCACAAGGATAAGGAGCAGTAACCAGCGAGGTACAGGGATGGCATTAGTGATCAAAAGAAACTGATTTGTGCTGCCATTAACTGCCACTCCATAGAGAGCCAGACTTACTTTGGAGACGGTCTACTAAAAACGTAAAGTAAAACGAAAATAAGTAGGATAAAAATAACAGTTCTGATGCCACTTCCCTACAAACATCTTTGGGCAAGCTGACGCTAAGCATCATAAGGTATGTTGCAGCTTCATGCAAAGGGTGCATTTACAACTACAGAACATATGGCAATTTTATGAAAAGCTTAAAGAAAATGAGTGGAGAGATTGTTTTAGTCTGTGCAAAAGATATTTAGAGTTAGTGCCGATTGACATTAGCTGATGTGGCTCTACAAACACAGGCCAAAAGCTTCCATATTTTACAGCAAAGAGTGTGACTTTTCTATTAACAAAGCCCATGCATCTGTATTTTAGCAGAGCAGGCAGACAGAAATTACTGCCTGCAATAAGGGAGCCCACTAAATGAGAAGACATTATTGATATTAAAAAGATAGCTTATTTTAGGTCACTGGGCAGGATGCTCACATCCCCACGAAAAAGCATAGGTCATGTCTAGATCACATTTTTTAAACCAGTGTTATCCACCCATACGTCATCATTTGCTCTTCTCCTTTCGTAAATGGGAATTGTTGACTTCCCAACAATTTCCTCTAACAGAGGGAGAATGATTTCACATATTTACTATTCTACTCCACACATTCTGTGGGAAACTAGACATGTGGGGCATGTTCATATACAGCTTGATCCTACCTGCAGATGAATATGGTAACCTGTAGCAGTGACAGTTGCTACAAGAAAAGTATACATATAGTAGCATACATGCTGAAATTGTCTGTTCATCAGAATGCATACACTGACATCATAAGATGCAATTATTGCACTCTCTATGGGAAGTGACTGCAGTGAGTCAGTAAATAAAGATAGTCAGCAGAGAGCTTGTTTCTTCACGACAAGCTAGTTCGTAAACTTAAAGACAGCTTTCAAAATTTTAAATACTGTCGACACAGTAAAGTGGTCTTTTGGTAGAGAAAACTTCACCCTAATAAATCAACGGTCTGTGGTTCCTTTCACTCAGTCTGTATACAGTGTCCGACTTCAGGACAACGGTATATAGATGGCTTACAGTGACATCATATTAGCCATTGTGGTCATTGTGGTGGTCTTGGTGCTTAGCAAGTACTAATCTGCAATATTATTTTTAGACCACCAAATGAATTATCTTTGTCAAGAGCAAGCAGAAAAGGTTACCAGCATGGTAAGATAAAATCGCATGCGAGCCATGTACTGAAAAAATTAAACTGGGGCAAAACAGTGTCCCGTCAGTCAGCTTTAATGAAGATGTGTAGCAAGTCTTGCATGACAACCTGTGATAAAGCGAGCTTCACAACACAGAGGGGGGGGTGGGGGGGAATATGTTTCACATGCAGACCCAGTTCAGTGTGTGCCGATAACAAATTGTGCCTATAACCTCTCTAAAGTTTTCAAGCAGCAATGAAAGTTCATTGCTGCTTGGAAAATACACAAACTAGGTATTATTTGTTCGCTTTACCAGTGTTGAGCAGAGCACATCGCACGACAGAGCTAGTACGAACAAGTGATCACCGATTTCTTTTTTATTTTCTCTTAGAATCGATCGGCTATTAAAACTGCCAAACTTCGTCTCAGCTTGCGACGGGCCTAAAGTGAAAGCAACAAGCTTCCAGGTCCAATTGTGAGCCAGTTAGAAACTTTGTGGGACATTGTTCTGACGTGCATATCAATGTGCGCCACTCAAGGAACTAATATAAACATTGGAGCAATGTGTGGTTCCCAACTGGCTCGTGATTGGACCTGTCAGCTTGTAGCTTTGTGCATTAGTTCATCGTAGGATGAGACAAAGCATAGAGAAAGAAACTGAGAGATAGGAGGAGATGAGGGCACGCAGGGATGTCAAAGCACAGAGCTCTGATTGGAAGGGTAGTGGGTAGACACAAAGGCTAGCTGCCTTTGTTTCTATCGACTGTTCAAACGCTAGACACTGCGCAAAGAGCAGACGACACCCTTGTTCGCTCTGATGAGAAGGAGACAGAGAGACAAAAACAGTTAGCCTTTACGTCTACCCACTAGGTAATCCTTACAATCAGAGCTCGGAGCTCGTGCACTCTCATTTCTTCCCCTTCCTCAGCTTCTCATCGTATAGTGTGGTGGAAAGTGTTAATATAGGTCACTAACCTAAGCAATGAAATGTATGGCCAGCCAATGCCCTTTTGGAGCAACCCGCGAAAAAGCCTCGATGTTGTATTCACGCTTATACTGTCATGCGAGGTACCGTGCAACCAAGACTTAATGCTGGCCGCTCGGTTGCCCAAACATTGATCTATTCCCGGTCACTCAAATATAATTTAGTCAGTAACCAAACTGGCTGGGATACCTTCCCCAGGCAGGGTAGTGATGGAGGATACAAAATATCGACCGGGAGTTCGGTTAGTAGCTGCAGCAATAGCACGAAAACCGCCAAAACTGTGCCATCTCATAGCAGTGTAAGGTTTGGAGAGTACACCACATCTACCAGATTTGTACGCGAAAAGCTGCAAGTCAGACAGTATGAGGGCTGTCTGCCTGCGATAACCCTTTCGGTGATAAATGTGGCCTTTGGAGCGACCAAAATAGTGTTTTGGAGCAGCAAAAGTGGCTTTTGGAGTAGCCAAGACAGTGTTTCGGAGCAGCAAAGGTGGCTTTTGGAGCAGATATTCTTAGAAAAATAAAAATATTTGTTTTAAGTGCTTTGCAAACGAAGGGCACTTTGTGTTGTGTTATGTTCTGATGTGACGTGTTGTGACGAAACTCGCTGCTTCTGTTTTTACTGCCGAGACATCCCACAAGTGTACAGTGCTGTAGACGTCGCCGAGCAATTCCGAAAAACTGCTTGCCACCGTTTTACTGCTTCCCGACATGCCAGATTTTTGTCAAAAGTTAGCAAACGTAAAACAACACACAAAAAGAAAGAACCCGAGCGCAGCGATGCAAGACATCACAAGCCAGGGTCAAAAAGATCTTGGAGCGCTTTTCGCAAGGACTGAACTTGAGACAAACAAGCGCGCTGTGCGGGTTCAGTGTGCAGACATTGCCTTCTTTGCTTTAGCTAACTTCTCTTCACCAACTTTCTTTCAGGGCAGATTTTTCACGTAGAGGGGTACCTCTCGAAAGAAAACCCACCGAGAGAAACCTAGGTAATCAATACTTCGACGCAGCAGTCTTTGGGTTAAAGAGGGATTTTTGTATTAACGTATGACTTAAAGAAGAACAGGAATGTTGTTGAACATGCACCGGTACTTAGTAGTTTCATTTTAGAACGCACCATATCTGCAGCGACGTGGGGACCGCAGCACTCGACGTCACGCGACCATGGTGAGTGGAAGGAAGGAACACAGTTTTCTCATGGCCATTGCTTTCAGGAGCGAGTGCTTCAGCTCATAATATAACACCCACCTTGCAAAAATGTGGTTTCGTTTCAGAGCATGACGGCATGGCTGGTACCTGGCATGCTAGCATCAAAGTGTCTGCACACACCCGCATCTATACTTGAAAATATTTTTTTAAAAAAAGACGTGAGACGAGACCCACGACCCACGCAGCGCGAAACGCGAGACAGCAGGAACACCATGCAAGACCGGATGGATGATTGATGGAGGGTACTTTGTGTCAGGTGGCCGCTTGCGCCACATAACACATGCATGCTGAATTACAATACTCAGTTTAGTTTCGGTTTTGAAAGGCGACCGATATTGGCTTTTGTATTTTTGTAGCAGGCTTGGCGTTGATTACCCATATTTTGGCAAAATGTAGCAGGATGTAGCAGCGTTAGCCACTTGGCGCAGTTTGGCGCAAATGGCGCAGCAATCACATCACTGCCCTTTGAAAACTCGTAACTGCCGCGTTTTAGGTGATTCAGGCCTAATTGCCAACTTGAGCCCCCCATGACATCAAAGTTGCGCCTCAAATTTAGGACGTATGTGCACCGTTGCAGACAGAAATCTGTATAAAGTTACACAGAGACTGTAAAGACAGATTGTAATAGACAAGAATCAAAATACCTGGCATTACAGTAGAGCACATTAGTTGACTAGGAAAAAACAGCCTGAACTTCAGGAAGAAATGTAGAGAGACAAGAGAGATGAGACGAGACGGCTCACTACCAACGAGTGTTAATAACTTCTTTCTCGTGCTGTGACATTTTCCAGCAGAGGCATTTTTAAAGAAAAAATCAACAATTAAAAAAAAAATTTTATCCTTTCCACTTTGGTGAAGAAGGAAGGCCAGCGAAGCTGTACTATGGTGGGAATGAAGTAATGGCCGGCTGCAAGTCGGCAAGCCAGAGTGGAAAGGCTCGAAAGGTTGCGCCATCTGTGAGCGACGGCAACAAGCGGACAACCGGCAAACACAACACTCTGGACAGCTACCGCCATCTATGAGCGACGGCGGCAACCAGAGTTTTGTGTCGACATTTCTTTGCGGGGGACACTATTCTGGGGTAACTAGCCATTAACAGCTCCGATGTAAAAAAATAATCTACAACTCATCACCGTAACTTAGTTGACTAGATTGAATAAGTCCAACTCTTAGCTGATTAATCAGTCGCTAACAAGTTCAACTATGGTTCGCACATTCAAGTTCTTAGGCATGCTTGTACAGCCCCTCCTAGGAACAAGGGGACATGCCAACTTTAACATGAAACGAATGCCAGATGGCTTCTGTCTGTTAGCAGAAGCATGTTGCAGTGACATTGTTGTGACCTACTTACGTCTGATTATATGTGTCTAAATAAAAGGTAAATGAACTTTTTTTCCATTTCATTACAGGCTGATGGAACTGGTCTTATACGCAGAAACATACAAATGAAACTGGTCCTTGACTAGGATCTTCCGCTCCACCTGGCTCATGTGAGCTGAAGAGCTACGTCAAAGACTGGGGAAAGGCATTGGCCCAAAACATTGCCCTCTCTCCTTTATAATTCTCAAGAGGAGATCCCGGTGCCGTGAATTTGAACCTTGTTGAGATGGCTGCAAAACAAACAAAGACTATACCTTCAACTGCACATGTCTACCCTCTGGTGGTCATACTAATCATAAGCACTTCATCAAGGTCCATGTAGAAATTATTTTTCAAAATTAACAGAAAACATCATTGCACCCTTTCGCCTTTTTTTAAAACTGTAAACCATCATAGAGTATAGTCTTTTCCAGAAGCAGTAACCATTTTTAATTCTGATATAGTCGGGGCTCGGCGACAAACAAGTAGTTTCCACAGAGCTACAATAACAGAGAATTTGCAAAAGAGAATACGTGTAGTGGTAAGAATGCTTTGAAATCAAACACCTTCCAACGGGCAGAAAAAGGCAATTTGATATTTTCCCCCAGCCCGACGACATCAGGATTCAATGTGGCAACAACCCAAAAAACGCGCTAAAGTATTTTTTTTTTTTTTGGTTTACGTAGGTTTTTAGAAATTACTATTCATGCAAAGTTTTATAAAGACCATAATAATGAATAGGGTGAGACTTTATTAGAGTGATGAGCAATGTACAAATGAAGCGGAGAGAGCACCCACTGTTTTTTATCTGGCACGGGAAGCCAGGTGAGTGTCACCGAGATTTTGTCCTGAGACAACTCCTTGACCCAGACAAACCGGCAGGCTGGATCACTTGAGGTCGGGTGTGGAGCCACCCAGGTAACTGGCAAGTGCCAAGGGTGTCGCCTGGATGAGCTTGGCCCGTATCGTTGTGCAACCCATTCTGTAGTGGGCCTCCAACCTGTGGTTGCCACCCAAGGAGTAGTAGTAGTTCCCGCCTTGACTTCCCTTGACCCAGAGGAGGTCGATCGGTGGCACTTGGTCCTTTGAGGCCGGGTTCTGCGTAGGCCAATTGCACGATTCAAATGAAGAGAAATGATGATTGGAACTAGAACATAAGTTATGACTAACTTTGCTGAAGCCGTGTTGTTGTATAGTATTTGTGCCCGTAGTTGTCCCTGGCTTTTTGTGACATGCTTCTAACAGATTCTGGGCAAAATGCAAAACATTTATGAGGTGTTTGTGTTTAAGTGTCAATGTACCCTTTAAGCTTCCTACTTTTGCTTGCTTCCTCCTTTTCCATATCCTCCCCATAATGCTAAGTGAATTATCTTCAAGATACTAAGTAGATTATCTTCTCTGCAGAAAACTGAGGTTGAATGTTGGTCTTTGTAGAGAGGTTACACCACACAAATGGAAATAAGACTTGTGTGTCAACATCAAATAAGAGGAAAAGAGTGCCAAATCTCTTAGTGTAACATCTGAATTGCACTAGTCACTGCCAGAGCAAGCACCTAAAGATATTTATATTTCTTTTATTAGCATAAAATGTTGCATTGGAAAACCAGCTGCTAACATTAAAAGCTCATTAGGCAGATGATACACAAAAGAACCAATACCACCGTAATATCTCGAGAGATGTCTGTTCATGCAAATACACTAATAAATAGCCTAAATTGAGAAATTGTACTGCCCAGGTGACCTCGGCAATAACAAGGCAGCTTTTTTCACCGCCGTCACCTTGATATATTTGCCACGATTGCCAGGGCCTTCGTTGGCGTTATTTGGAACCACATAAAGACAACATTTGGCCGACCAAGGTCGCTTCACTAGTAAGCCTATTAGCAAAAAGCACTCGCATTTTAAGGACAAGAACAGCGGCCATGTCCTGGCTGACATCACTGTGGTCGTCGTATGGACGAACAGAAGCTCTAACAAAACCAGAAGATTCGACTATAGCCTCAAAACAGCTTCCCTATTGTGTAGGACGTGAGATGCAGTACTGACACTACGAGACAAAGGCGAAATGGCAGTGATTTGATTCATGGCAGCGGTGTCATGAGCAGACGGTGCAAACCAAGACTGAAAAATCAAGCAAAGACTTGAACAGCTTCTGAAATTTCAGTCGCTGTTACACATCAACTTTATAAAGTGAGTGACAGTCCCTCAAAGACGTTTTGGCAGCACTCCAAAAGGTACCCGACCCATTCTTTTCACCCAACTCTCTCTCTATTTTAAAGGGATACTGAAATGAAAATCTATATCTCTCTCACGTCCAAAAATTAATTAAACATGATGAAGCACATCTGCTAATGACCATCGCCTGTTTGTTATTGAACGGATAGCTATATTTTTCGTTCAAAATTGCCGATTCTAGAAAGCGCTGGAAAAGCAGCCTTGGGAGAGCGCGATGCGTCAAGAGAGACTCTGACGTCATGTTTCCCAGCACAGGCGAGGCTATGGGGAGGCTGGCGCGGTTAGGAGCTTCGGCACTTGGTGGCATCAATACATTACAACCCAGCCGTTTGAGATGCCCGAGGTTTGGTTGCCAATGCCAGCGAAAGCGAAAAAGTGACTCACCCGTGCTTCAAACTTCACCGACTTTAATGGCACATTCACACTGGAAGTGGAACCGCAACCGCAAAGCGAACCCGCACGTTTTCAACTGCAAAGCGGCTGGGATCGAGCAGTTGGGGAACATTTTTGCCAACCGCTTCGACAATGGCTTCTCCCAACCACTTTCGCAAACTGAAAAGCGGCATCTAATCGCAATGCGACACTGTTGTGAAGTCGGTAGCTTTAGAAACAAACTGGCATTTGATGCTGGTGAGGTATCCAATGCACTGTAGTTCCAGCATTGCAGGCATGCAAATCAATGAAGAAACGTGATGTTCACGTCCATCACCTAAATCCGCCGTGAGAAAAAATTGACTCGTAATCTTAACAAGCTTCGCTCTGGTTGTTTGGTTCAGGTAAGCTAGCTTGTTTATTTTTCAAGATGCCAAAGCTCATCGCTGCCCTGCCTTGTTAGTCTTTGCACAAAGAACACAGGAACCCGCCCTCAATCGACCGAAATGAGAGCCTTTGTACCTACTAAGGCAGTCGTGTGAACTACTGAAAGCTTTCAACACCAAGCATGATCACCATGAAGGCCGATAGAGACGTTAAGAGCCTAATTGCGTAGCCAACACACTACCGCGGAGCTGGCAGAGTACCTGAATTAGCACGTTCCTACTACCAAAAGGAATAAAGGAAACCTACTCAAGAAATAAGGTGTGCATACCAGACGATGTATGGGTAATCCATACAGCGTTAATTTGTCAAACATACAGCAGACTTGACCGACATGTGAGTGATGAGAGGAGAGTCCGCCACCAACCAAGCCACGACGGCTAGCAGCGAACTCATTTCACGCAACACGGTCCACAAGTGCCGCTCACAACTCCAAAAATAATAAAATTGAACGACGAGGTGGGAAAACTGGCCCTCTATCCTGAAAACAAGGTCAGCTATTCATGCGGGAAGGGTTCACTTCGAAGAAAGGGTCAGGTTGTGTGCAAAGTCGAGGGAATCACAAGTGGGTTTTGCATGTACATCAGGGTGGCCAGATGCGGCCGAGCGAACAAGCAAATAGCCGTCCCCAACCAAGCCCAAAAAAAGCGCTGTGACCTTCGTGAACAA
The DNA here is from genome assembly GCA_037355805.1 of Ixodes ricinus. NCBI lineage: Eukaryota > Metazoa > Arthropoda > Arachnida > Ixodida > Ixodidae > Ixodes > Ixodes ricinus. Next base: position 82,576 of record JAZHYW010018537.1, read on the forward strand.
GCCCAAAACAAGCGGAAGTTCAATAAATGTACAGATTCTTGAAAATAGTTTATTATTTATAAAATGAAAGAGAGAACTCGCTCAAATACGAAGGCGAAATAAAAAACAACTAATTATGTTAATCATGCCAGTGCATGATCAATGCCTCAACTACACACAGTGCCTCCATCTTGAAAATCCTCAGCCTCCACTTCTGCTGAACCATACAGGTTTTTCGAGTTGAAAAGCTGCAACATCTTTCCGGTCAGTTGAAAGTCCCGGCAGCAGACGCCTCGAAACTTGAGGCCATAACGTACGTGCAGGATGCCGCTCAACATGGGATTCTTCATTCTGTTACGGTAGCGCGACTTAACAACGTTCATGTGTGAGAACACGCGCTCGACGTCGGCATTGCTGAGGGGCATGGCCAACAACGACAGAGCGAACTCTGCTATTTCTTTGAAACAGCTTTCACCGCTTGCATCCATGAAATCTAACACTTCTACCCAGAATGAAACGCAGTCTTTGTTGTTTGCATTTTTCCAGGGAAGAAGGCAGCGATCTATACCAGTGACCTAGATCTCCCTTGAATAATTTGAGGAGGGGCACATCCTGAAGGGGCGCTTTTACCTGGCTCAGTACGCTCTCCGGCGAGAATGATTTCATGGAGTTCCAAAGCTAAATGTTGGTTGGAAGCCTAAACTGTACTTGCCTTGCAGTCTCAAAAATGAAGTCCCGGCATCTCAATTTCACATATATTTCTTGCTCGGCGTTTAGTTTGGACGCAGCCATCTTGACAAACCCGCTGTCAGTGGTCACGACGAGCATTAAAATAACAATATTTGCAGGAAAAACGCGAATAAGCCCAAAAACGCGACAAGCGGCTCGAAAAATCTATCACCGACTCGGTGAAAAAAGAAGCCCAAAGCCGCTTATAATAAGCGGAACTGGCCACCCTGGTGTACATGTCTCTTTTCTCGCTGCCTGAACTCATGATGCGTGGATTCAACTGGATTTCGAATTGTAAAACGAAGTTGCCAAATGCAAGCCTCAAAAGACCATGGCTGATCACCAAGAAACCGCCAACCGCATCTCGGTGTGTCTGAACAGGGTCCCGCGCGAACCGCACCCACAACCACTTTGCAAACACAGCTCAACAGCCAGTGTGAATGTGCCTTAAGTCTCATCTCCTCTACCCACAGGAGCTAAATTGGTGCAGGAGAGAAGAGAAATTCAGATCGGCCAAGTTCAACAGAGAGCGCACACAAGTGGTTTGACACCATACTTCCATGGAGCGGCGCTGCTTTTATGGGAAAGGGGACATAGCGACATTCGAAGTAGCTTTGGGAACATCCACCAGGTGCAATCTGGTAATCGATTTATTTGGTAATCGATTTATTTATTTGGCCTATTTTCAATCTAAATATTGGAGTCTATCTGGTGTTGCCGGAATATACTAGTTGACATTTAGACATCAAAATAGGTGCTAGAGTTTCATTTCAGTACTCATTTAAAGGGGCACTGAGCTCACTTTTTAATCTTATATTGTTTAAAATGTGTTAGTTCCAACATATACCAAGTCCTATACCACAAGGCTGCCTATTCATCTCAGGGCAATAGAAAAACATGTGGACTCTTTTTCTCGCATACTACATTGTCTGGACCAATGAAAGAACTTTCGTGCAGAACCCGAATGATTTTATTGAAACTCGTTTTGAAGAGCGTCTGATAAGCACACATTCGGATAAGACTCCTCTTTTTATCATGGGCGAAGCCATCGCTTGCAACTCGCCGACAAGCGCCCTTCGTCGACCACTTTACTCGGAAGAAAATTCTTCCCAAAATGGGCGTGTCGCGATCTTTGAACACGTTTTTAGCGAGGAAATAAGCTACACACGATTGTAATTTCGGGTTTGTTGGGATGCTTAGAGAGTCTAGATTGAGTTATCACAACAAAAGGACGATCTCAGAATCAACTTCAGTGCTCTTTTCAGCAAGCTATCTTTCCGATTACAGTGGACTACTATGGAACAGTTTTCAGAAACAATAGATCTTTTTTAAAACCTCATCAAGCAACCTTGGCGGCAGTGGCGTCACAAGGGGCGGGGGGGGCGCGCCGGGTGCAGGAGCTCAGGGGGGTGTCACCGGGCCTCGGGGAGGGGAGGGGGGGAGTCGCGGCGGGTTACGCGAGAGCGGGGGGGGGGGGAGGGGGGAGTTTTACGGGACACGCGGGGGGGGGGGGTGTCGCGGCGGGCTGCCGCCCGGGTGCCGCTGACCCTCGTGGACGCCACTGCTTGGCGGTAGCCATTGTTTGGGTATGAAGCATAGGATTGGATCCGAGCCCTGGCTGAATGCCGATGCACTACTCACTTTCGATACGAGCTGAGCCCAGTTCACGCCGAACGCTGAAACAGCGCTCGTGTCTAAAGCATGCTCAGAGTATGTAACCAAGCAATGGTGGACTCGGGTAATTGGCGCAAGTAGCACTAAATTGAGTGCACTTTTGAAATGGGTCTATTGCACAATTGCACAGTACTAAAAACAAAAATCCACTTTATGAAAGAATTGAATGACGAATGGTTTCTGTCAATTCAGCTATAAAGGATGCCACGGTCATCACTGTAACACGCCTTACTTGGTGTTTTTCTCTGGTAAAGATACTTCACAATGAAACTTGTTTTTCTTTCTTTTTTTTTCTTTTTTGTTTTGGTGAGAATGACAACTTGGGCTGCTTCTGCGCTAATGTGCGCAATTTACTCACTCTCAGAGCAAGGCAAATAGTTTAGTTTTGTGTGCTTTAACTTTTAGATATTATGACCTCTCCAGTTAAGTAAGATGATCAGAATAGCTGATCACTCTTCAAACCATCACACAGGAAAATAAACCAATAGAAAAATTCTACTAAATGCTTGCAGGCATCGGCTAAATCAGACTAATGTATGCTCTCATGTGTTATACCACTGCAAGTGGTAAAACACGTTATACTGTGCGCATACCCTTTCTTTCTTTCTTTTTATTCTTTTTTTTTTTTACTTTTTTTTATGTTCTGGGTGGCGGGCGGGCCGGCGCACTTGCGTACAAGTTCTAACCTTTCTGCCCAGCCTGGCACGCCGTCCAGGGTAATATTCATTTTGTGCAAATAAATATTATTATTATTAATATTATTATTATCATCTAAAACTTACTTATGCGAGACGTAAAAAAAAAAAAAAACGTATTCATTACAAACAATATTACGAAATGCCATTCACCAGACACAAAATGTGACCACTCAACAAGCCATGTTGTCCTCTTAATTGATCGAATCCTGAAATGGAACTAGCGCTAAACAAAACAGAGAGAAAGCCGTCATCCTCGATCGCCGAACGTTTTAAAAAAGAATAACGAAGTGTCTAGCGTTACGTTTGACGTAACCCAAGTTACGTCCAAATCTCCGCCTTCCCTAGGTTCACGGGGGAGAGAGAGGATGGCGGGGGGGGGGGAGGGGGTATACGCGTTTCAGTGCTTCGTCCGGTTGTAACGCTAGCCACAGCGTTTTAAAGGGGCCCTGCAACAACGTTTTGACTGGTTTTTAATTTGTACCAAACCTGAGCGCACTGAACGTAGTAACTTAAAGGGGAACTCCGGCGATTTTTTGAGCAACCCCAACTAACTATATTTTCGAAATCGCCGTCCTTTACTCTTTCCAGTATGCTATTTAGTATCGCGAAATTCAGAATAGTTACTGTGAAATCGGCCAATGAAAATGACGCCAAAACCAAGATTCGAATATACCCGCGCTTTTCATTGCCGTGACGTCACGGTTGGGCACGCTTGCGGTTCGAGCGGACAGTCTAAAAATGAACTATGCCGAGCATTTGTTTCGTGCTGCTGGGCGGGAGCTGGAGCGACCTTCCCCAGCATTCATTTGACACCATAAAACCGTTTGTAATCAGTTGGGAACAAAGTCTACAGCCCAAAGAGTGAACCCCTACCCAACCATGACGTCACTTTTTCAATGTTGCCAGTAGAGCTTTTCACTTTGAAAAACACGATGAGGACCAAAATTGTAAATTCTGTAACTTTGCGAAAAAAAATTATTGTGTCCAAATATTTGGGTTACTATTTCAGCGATGTTTGTTGGTGTTTTTAGCAAGTTTTTAGGCAAATCGGGGACTATGAAGAAAACGGCGGAGTACCCCTTTAATGAAACTTTTCTTTTCTCAAATTTCGCTTTATTTTAAAAGTTATAGGCAAATTACAATTACAAAAACAAGCAAAAAATAACCTCCTTCATGACGTCGTAGGTCCTCGCTTGAGTGGCAGTGAACTAGAGGAGAGGTAGTGAGCTCATCGAGCGTTCGCGGCTGCCGCACTCCGTGTCGACGGCTCGAGAGGGCGCCACTAAAGCATGTGTTGGATAGGCTGTATGAAGCGGGCGGTCAGGGCGGCTCGCATTGCCTTTGCTGCGCGATTAAAGACTGTTTCGGCATAACACTTCATTGGCCACGAACGACAGCAAACACTGGGTAAAGATCAGTTCAGAACGGGAGCCACTTCGCGCTGCCATACCGCCGAATGGCCAAATCGCCAGCAGGGCCCGCGCCAAAGGCCTTCGGAACGCTCGGAACCGGTCTCGCCATACGACCGCAGCGCCGCCGCGTACACCCGGGAACTTTCTGCGCTCGCCGTTGGTCGGTGCCTCATCCCACTAGCCCTTTCTAGTATGCGCCGTTTTTTCCGCCGCTTGGTGGCGGGTATGTCGACGGGTCATTTCTTGTTTCCGTACTTTATAAACTGCATTTGTTTCTCTTCTGATCTAAAATACTGAACAAAAACTACTTTCATACATAATTGAAACGGTTCGCGACACTTATATTTTGTATCTCGACTAAAAAAAGCTTTTAGCGGCTCTGACCAGTAGTAAGGCCAGGACCTAAGACGTCACATTTTGCGCGCTTTCGGTACCGCGGGTCGCCCTCGTCGGTGGAGGAGGTTGCCGCGTCGTCCGGTTAAAATATGACGCACTGATATTTCGTTACTCTCTCCGTGCCCGCTGGCTTGCCCGAACCCCAAGAGACGTGGAAACCGCAAAAAAGGTTGACGCTTAAATATGATTGCAGGGCCCCTTTAAGTATGACCGCCGCCCTCCGCACTTTCAACAGGAACCGGCTCTAGTCTCGATGAAATCCGCTAAATGCTCACAGAAGAGACTTTAGAGGTACACTGTATAGTGTAGACGCTCAGGGGCGGATGCAGGAATTTCCTGAGGAGAGGGAGGGAGGGAAGGGGGTCAGGTCTTGGTCAGCGCACCATTTGTTTAGGAACCCCCTCCCCCTCGTTTTACGCTCTGCAGAAATCAAGAGGGGGTCAGAGGGCTATGTTGCGCTTTTGGACTCCCTGGGGGCTATGTTGCTTTTGGACTCCCAGGAGACTAGGAAGAGGAAGTGACGTCAACAACGCTCTTTGGATGTTGATTGGTGGAGTCGCTGATGACGGTGAGTTCGCGATGCGAGATACGTTCATTCACACCTACGTCACTTCCTCTTCCTAGTCTCCTGCGAGTCCAAAAGCGCAACATAGCGCCAGGAGACTAGGAAGAGGGAAGTGACGTCGGTGTGAATGAACGTATCTCGCATCGCGAAACTCACCGTCATCAGCGACTCCACCAATCAACATCCAAAGAGCGTTGTTGACGTCACTTCCCTCTTCCTAGTCTCCTGGGAGTCCAAAAGCGCAACATAGCCCCCCAGGACATCCGGACCCCCCCCCCCCACACACACACACACCTCTAAATCCGCCCCTGTATAGACTAACGAATGCCACATTTACTGACCTGAAGCACTTCAACGATGCCTCGAACTTTGTCTTCGTCGAAGTGAGCAACTGGCAGGGGCCGCGTAATGTCATCCAGTGGGACGTCATGCACTTTGGAGATGTTCGCTGCGTGCACGCTCATGGAATTCGAACTACCTGTTCCGCTATTAACTATCACGACATTTTGCATATTCCCCGGTCCGGCTGCTGTGACGAAGGAGTTGAAGTCTAGATATAAAACTGTCTTTCCGGACGCATCCACTCCCTCCGTCATCCCTTCGTGTTCCGCCATTTTGGACGATGTGCGCCTGTTGCCAACTGCGTGGCTGCGCAGGAGAATGCCCTCGCCAAAGTTGGAGAAATCAAGGCCTCGCGTAGTTTCGTTTTCGATATCCACCCTAGTAGCGCACGAAATTTCCGTCAGTTTTGACAACCTCTTGATGCTTTACTTCGCGCATTTGTTTTAGTTTTGGCATTTCCTTGATTTTTAGTTTTATAGATGGTAAATTTCTAAAGGATGGAGAACATTTTGAGTATGCGTGAGTGCGGGTGTGCAGGCATTTGGGTGTCCTGTGTGAAGAGCAAAAGACAGCGAGAAAGATAGTGTGTGTGTGTGTGCGCGCGTGCGTGCGTGTGTGTGTGTGTGTGTGTGTGTGTGTGTGTGTGTGTGCGTGTGTGTGTGTGTGTGTGTGTGTGTGTGTGTGTGTGTGTGTGTGTGTGTGTGTGTGTGTGTGTGTGTGTGTGTGTGTGTGTGTGTGTGTGTGTTGTTTTTTTTTGTTTTGTTTTTGTTCGCGGGGGTCGGGGGGGGGGGGGCTCGAAATTGGTAGTATGAAAACGAATTCGCTGATGAGTACAAAATAAATATATCGGCGTCGTGTTTGTCGTGTGCATCAGATAGCATAATAAGCTGTACGCTGTACTCCGTGAGTGTGCGAGGTGTTTAGTCCAAGGAAGGTTTCAGACTGTGATTTCGTACGTGGTTTCTATAAAGCTTAAAGTCTTTCGGTGAAAATATTTAAGCACTCTTTAATCGCGGTGTTTGAGGAGAATAACATAGAGGACGAAAACAGGACGACACGTTTCGTCCTCTATGTTATTCTCCTCAAACACCGTAACTTAACCAGCACGCTCCATTTCCACGAGTCTTTAATCGCGTTTTTGGATGTCCAGTAGAGGCAGCTCATCAGGGGCTCCGGAAGTATATCTGATGTGTGAGGGCGACGTCTGGGGGCTCATGTCGCATCGTGTAGTTCACCCCCCCCCTCTCTCTCTCTCTATATATATATATATCTATATATATATACATAGAGAGAGAGAGAGAGAGAGAGAGTCTATAGACTAGTGTTGGCACTTTCCGCACATGGTTTGTCTTTCGCGTCGGAGTAGCCTGGGGCCTTGTCGCCCATGGAGTGCAGCTTCAACATGCAACAGCCTCACGAATGGTGGGAGGGGAGAAGGGGGGGGGGGAGGGGCGGACGGTACGGAGACTTCTTTTAATCAAAGAAACGATATGCACCATCTTTTTAAAAAGAAGAAATGTGAAGTTTTTGGCGAAATAGCAATTATTAGGTCAACAGAAAAGATCTGGGTAATGCTTTGCCCGTGGGGACATAGCCGTCCGTGATGTCAAACCTCTCTGCAAACAATCCCCTGCACTCTCAAGCCTGACTCATAAATCCGCCCTGCGTCAAAGTACCATCACTCTGCTTGGAGCCTCAGTTGCGCCTGCTGGACGCAGCGAGCTGACTATGATAGTGCGGTGGAAGCTATGTGCTCGTTGGACCAGCGTTAAGTCTATCTTCTGTCACGTGATTCCGATCCCGCTATTACCCACGCGCAGAGGCGGAGGCAGGTGATGAAAGAGAAGCGGTTTATTGGTCCGGCGAGCAGGTGGCTCCCACAGCACTATCAGCTTAGGGGTGAATGTAGCTCTTTCCGGATCCAGTTCCGCGATCTATGCGCAAAATGAAGTAGTCAAAAATTTAATATGAGCCACCGACAAGACATAATTCTTTTGCTGTTTACATTTGGAGACATGAAATGTAATATTTCTAATAAGCCCGAAGCTTTATTACCGCGCGAAAACTCAAACATAAAAGCGGCCTTTTTTTCTTCTGGTTTTTGGGTGACGAGGGGCCTTCCCTAGGGTGACCACCCGTCCCGCGACTCGTGGGACGGTCACGCATTGAGGGCTTGTGCCCCGCGCCCCGCCGTGCCCCGCGTCCCGCAAAACATATCAAAATCTTCAAAATTGTCCCGCATTTCACACTGTCGTGGCGCTGCCGAACAACGAGATACGGAGAAAGGCAGAAGTAGCTGGTACTCGTGTGCATAGGCGCCGACAGGATGGAGGGTTGGATTTAGGTTTAAGTCCCCCCCCCCCCCTTAGCGGTTTTTCGGGGACCTCTGGGTGCACGTGGGGAGGGGGTGGAAAATAATAAAGCGGGTTTGTCCCCCCTCCCCGGGACATTGAAGTGTTTACGCCTATGATCATGTGAATCACGACGGCACGGCAGTTTCTCTCGAAGCATTGCGGAAAGCGACAGTCGTTCTTCCAGGAGATTGACGAGCATGCGCCGTTGTGCCTCTCCTCTTGGTGGCGAAGTATTGCAAGCAAAAACTGCTCGCCAAAAGGTGAAAGATAAACTATTGTAGTTATTTTCAAATCACGCGTTGTCCGTGCGAAAGGGTTGCCATGGATTTTTTTTTTAGTGAAGGCGGTCACACAGGCAGAAGAACTACCTGAAACTTACAACGGTCGAAAATAAACACACGCTTTGAAATTTATGCAGGAGGAGCATGTTTGTAAAAGTAAGCATCGACGGGAAACAGGCAGAAAAAGAAAGATTTACTGTTTCTTTTTTTTCTTTTTTCTTTTGATGCGTTCGGGTCCGAGTGCAGTCGAAATTTATGTTTTCAATTTAAAACTTTTACCAAAATATTTGCCATTAAAAAAAATAATAACTTGGAGTGAAAATTATTTGAGCTTTAAATGCCGCAACATAATTTGCTGGTCTAGTATGCTTTCGAGCAGCACAGGGTACTAACAGTGTTAGCAGAGCCACATTTCGTAGGGTGAGTGTTGAGACCCCTCCCCCCCCCCCCCCCTTTTTTTTTCCGGTTAGTGTGTCCCGCATTTCGCCAGCAGGAGTCCTCCTCGTGACACAGCATGGCAGTGTGTATAAAAAGCAACGCGCTCCGCCGTTCGCGTTTGATTAGTTCATGATACAACTGCACCGACGATGACCATCTTGGAACATAAAAACGCCTAAAACGTCTAACGATATTGATTTTCTTTGTCTGGGAGTCACTAGGTCGGTATGACTGAAAAATGCAGATGTCTCGTTCGTTGTGTCGAAAAATTATACTCCGTGTCACTAGTTGCGTGCAGTAGAGGCGAAGGAAACGCCAGGCGAGGGGAGAAAGGGCAAGCACCAGGAAGCCTGGGGAGGAGGACAGAAATCTTCTCTCCTCCCTAAAGTTCCTAGTGCTCTACCTTTCTCCCCTCGCCCTCCTCTCCCGTCCCACCTTCCTAGTGCTCGTCCTTTCTCTCTTCGCCTGGCGTTGCCTTCGCCTGCACTGCACACAACTAGAGACACGGAGGACACGGAGTTTAACGCCACAAGTCCTTACAGTGGTTTCAGTGGTCTTCTTGAAATCGACCAGGAGATAGACGCGCAAATAGGATATTATAAATATTACGATGCATTAATTTGGTCGTCTTGGTGTGTCGTAGACGTAACGAGCAGGCCATCAACATGCCGAGCAAGCAGCCAAGTCCAAACACTAAAGGTCAAACGAAACATTGATCAAGCACGCATTCACAATACATAACAAAAGCGACAGTGTCTTCATGCCCGTGGCCTGGAGTTATCCCGTCTTTTTGAGTCTGGGCCGAGGACAGGTGGTCATTTGAGGTCCGGCGTGGACGCTCCCAGGTAGGACTGCAGGTCCTTGACGGTCGAGTGGAACAGCTTGGCCCTAGCCGTGGCCAGTCCCAGACGCTTGTAGGCCTCGTAGCGGTGGCAGCCTCCAAACGAGTAGTAGTAGTCGCCGCCCTCACGTCCCTTCACCCACAGCACGTCGATGGGGGGCACGGCGTCTCGCTTGGCGGGGTCCTGCACCGAAGGAACAAGAAACAACGCCACACTGGTGTCGGCGTAATCAAATTAAATTTGGAGGGTTTTACGTGCCTAACCAACGAAAAATGTCTGGCACGCCCCAGCTAAGGACGGAGGATATATTTCGACCACCTGTGGATCTTTTGTCGTGCTACTCAAACGGTGTCTTCTCCGCGATGAGCCTCCGTAAAATTTGGGGCACCTCGACCGCGATTCGAACCCGTCAACTGGGGATCCGTAATCCAGCGCTCTGCCTCGGAGCCACGGAGGCGGTTTGTAGGCCTAATATTTTATGACACATTTTTTATGCCCTACGACCTACAAATATTCCAATTTCCTTTTTTTTACTGGTTTTGTGGTTTCATTTACACGAATATAATGAAATTTATATACCACCCTTTACGACAACAACAAAGTAATCTAGCTTGCATTCTACAGCAGCCACACACATGCTCAAGGCCTAAGCGTAATTCCTGAGTAAGTCGTATGTTAGCTGCACAATATGAACTCTGAGGTATCATAAAGCTAACTAGATTTCAAAAGTAATTACAGACGTAAATGAATCATATTGATGTGATGGACTAACCTTTGCTTAACATTACCTTTCGTGCGAGTAGTTATGCCATCCCACGGTAGGGCTCGGGAGAAGCCCTACTCTGACAAGTCTTGTGGCAAAAGGGCAGAGAGGAAAGTGGTTCTATGCATTTAACTGTAAAGAAGATTGTTAATTAAGCATGCCTTTACATGATAGGAGTACACAGAGAAGTTCGTATATGTTCACGTCTCGGTACGTTCATATGCATGTGAAGAAGAAAAAAAAGTTCAAAACTGTTGGTAGGGGCTGAACCTTTTCCGCTCGTTTTAAACGTCTGCAGCTGCGCCTTGTGCGGCACATATTAAAAAAAAGAAGAAAAGTCTAGCATTGTTAGTTGTCTGATATCCTGCATGTCGCACGTCTTTTTATACGCCTGTAATAACTCACTTCAACAGCGCTTAACATGCAACTCTGAGGTATACTTTAGCTTATAGGAGTTTATCCGCGTGGGCTAAGGTGCCGATTAAAGTAACATTTAATTTAATGTAACAAAACAAATTTTTTTAGTTTAAAGTTCGTGCAGTTTTTTGTATTTTTACAACAGAGGTGTTTTAACCGAGCACTGCAACACGGAATGTTTCCGTTGAAACAGCTATTAAAGCACTTACTCGTCAAGCAGCCATCCTTTATTTTATTTTTTCCTATTTTTGCTGTATGGTTTACTAATATGTCAGGCAGAAGGATACGTGCCGGAAGGTATAGCCTGTTGGTTACCAACCAAGTTGTGTACATGTCCTATGTCGGCATTTGTTCAAATAAAATAGTGTCCATGTCCTATTTTGACGCAGGCATTCTTCTGATCTCTTCGTATTATTTTTTAGGGAACTCTGTATGCATGATTGCAGCAGGACACTAAGTTGGGCCAGTTGGTACATAAGAGCAAAAAACCAAGCAGAAATAAAATAGACGAAGCTCGCAAGGAATAAATACACAGCACCTCATGTTTGTACATCCCTTCCTTGTGTGATTCGTCTATTTTAGCGCTGCTTTACGTTTTTACTGCGTAATAATTTCCTCATCGCTCAAATTCTTTTCTTGACCTTCACTTAGTTCAGTTCGGAATGGAATGTCGAGAAAATTAATTACTTTACGGGGTCCATTGTTCGACTTTTCTTCTATATGCGTCCATACCGACTAATCTCGTTAGGCCAGTGTAATTTCAAGACGAAATTACTCATAACGAGTGCACATTCATTTGTTTTGCTCTTTTATGGATCTCCTCGGTGCACGTTACAAAACTTGCCCGAATCTCACACCAGAGTAAATGCTTCACATCTTCGTGTTCGAAAATACGTGCTTTAAGCGTCGATTTACTATAAGTTGCAAATTAATATGATTTGCCGGAGTACATCTAATAAGATTTAGAGCATATCCTTGCCCTCTGAGCTAAGTTTACTCCTAAATATAAAAATGAAGAAAGAACAAGCTCGTAAGGGAGAATTTCTATCCTTGCAATCTGATCCTGGATATAGCTCATTCTGCACACGAAAAAGTATGGAAGCCTCGCTCTGTATGAGATGGCAGGGCACAAACATAGCCCGCTGGTCGATGGCTGAACGAAATGATAGAGTAATGATCCATTGAGAAACCGCACCAAGGAGTTGGCAACCGACTCCTACTCTCTGATTCACGGATCATTTAACCCGAAAAACGGACTCTAAGTAAACAGAGGTCCATTGTTTTCCTCGCCCCGCGTTTACTTTCACTTTACGAGCTGTCCCACTTAGGAACTCGTTGGAAAAACCACGCAGATCTGTAGTCCAACGGTATAGTGCCGTATACACGAAGAAAAATCCAGCTCTTTGCCTGGTAGTGCCAGAAATTGCCTTGACATTGCTTCATTGCCACTCCTGAACATCGGAGAAAGCAAAAGTACTCAGACTTTAGAGCACGTTACGTTTAGGTTGTCGGTTGCTTCTTAATAATCTCAAAGAAATGTTATACCGCATACGAGGACATTTCACGTCTCGTTTTTATTTATGGGCAGTACTCGGAGCAACGAACTCGGACATCGACGAGTGTTCTGGCGCGCAGACTTTCCTTAAATTTGTAAAAACGTGAATACCTTTCTCACTTAAATACGTGCTTGCTTTCTAATTAAATTAATAAAAAAAAAAATCACTACGTGCCGGCGTGCGAAGGCTACAACAACGCATTTTTCTAGTTCATTGGCAGCTCAGGTTCTGGCAGCGTATGCGAAGCGGTGTCGAGTGAAAAACAACAAGATCCCCCTTACATCCTGCTCCGGAGGAAAATACCACGCTTCTAGTTTCCTCAAGGCCGTCTGCATTCTAGCTTTGAATGCAAAAACGCCTTATGGCGGTGACCAAGTACCGTCGTCATGTGTGTCCAATGTAAACAGTCCAATCAGAATCATATAAAGTGTATATTCGCATAGGATAACAAGTATCATTGAGATACAGTGTAGCGGACCTCCCTGTCCCTGGCAGGGTTCGAAGTTCCGCCGTCAAAACAAAGCACTTGAACAGTCCGCATTATCGGAGCTTCTGACAAATACGAGATATCGCGCTCTTCGTGGCTTTTATTTGTGTTGCCGTTTGGGACGTATACTTTCACTGGCGCGCTATTCTCACTGACAGCCTAAGAGGGCGTGGCTTATCACGCTCCTTGCTCCGTGATTGGCTATTCGGTGATCTTAATGCTGCAATGTCATTGGCTGCGGAGCGATAATGAGATGCTATAAAGTCACGCCCTGTGGTTCTTTCAGTGACCAAGCATGCAATGATCATGCTACGTCTCCTTGGGGATCTTATCTTTGGAAATCATGAGCACATTCCATAATATTCTATGCAGCCAGTATAAACGATCCATAGCATCATCAAGATAAAAAAAAAAACTACAACAGTTCTTTTTTTTTAAGTAAAAATAGTCTTTCATTTACCGATGGACGTAACCGCAGTCTCTGGAGGCGAGAAATAGGTTGAGGCATAGTGCTAAGAATCAATGACGCAGTCAGAATTCCTTTTTTTTATTTGGGGGGGGGGGGGCGATATGCATTTTGTGAAGATCGGCTAGATATCGGGGGGGGGGGGGAGCAGGGCGCTAAATTTCTATAAGGCATTACCCCTGGCTGCGTCAATGCTGTGGGCGCAAGAGTTCCGCAGTTCACTAGAGGATGAGCCACCATATAGTAGGCATTTATTCGAATGCATATTGTCTACGCATCAACAACTCAATTAATTTATACATTTCCCAGTCTGTAATGAGCGTTACAATCATAAGTGATTGAATTATATAAGGCACGCATCTATTAACATCCAGCATTTTACAGCTTTCACGCACTCTAGTTGACAAGCAAGGAATGCATTTTTAGAATTCTAATTATTAAATGTTTGCTTCCTGTGCGCACAGACATCTTTTTTTAATGTTATCTTCTAATTAAAGGGTGAGTTTTTATTAGTTAAGAAGGAGGTGATAGTGATTTACGTCAAGAGGTCATTATTAAGGAGGAGAAAATCTTCGGGGCTCATCAAGTTTCATGCAAAGTCACTGAAGAACACTACAAGTAGAGCCTCAAGGTCTCCGCACATTCAAGGTGCTACAATTTTACGTCTCGACACATTTCGTTTTTCAAGAACCCCACGATGATACTGTCAGTATACCTTGAGTGCCTCGACCAGACTTGCCACCTTCTCTTCGTCCAAGACAGGAGTCAGAGGCCTGATGAGGACTTCCACGGGGATGTCGTGCACCTCTTGAATGTGCGCCGAGTGAACGCTGAAATCGTCCGGCCTTCCGTTCGACATGTCGCCGGTCTTGGGGTCTTTGCTCTCCGTCCCAGTATCACAACCTGGCGTGTCGGACGTCCGCCGGGAACTGGCGCTGACGCACCGACTCTGCGCTCCGAGGACAAGTACTCGCAGCAGGGCGCCCCACGTCGCTGAACCCAGCGGCCTTGCGACAGCGGCTGCACGGGCACTCGGCGGCCACAACAACATAGGGGGACTGGTTCTCTGGGTTTTGCTGTCTTCTGTTTTGTTTTGTTTTCTTTTACTCTATCTGGGACGGCGAATGCCTACCTGCTGGGAATATCCCGCCCCGAGAAACCGGAAGGCGAACCGAAACGTGTTGCAATGTTTACGCGATGGCAGCGCCAGAAGCGTCAGTGAGAGGGGACGAAGAAAGGTTTTAGTTTAAAAAGCTGTGGATAGATGTCGCCACGCTTCTTTAAGTGGCAGTCCAGTGGTGTCTTTACGCGGTTGTTTTGAATTCACGGTATTTCTAGCGTTCGTTCACGCGATGTTTCACATTTTTTTTGTGATTTATATTTACTTCATAACTCTCCTAAATGTTTTTTGTTTTTTTACGACAGCATTGCAAAAGACGCATTGTGCTCGAACAAGCTAGAAGTTGCAATATTTCAGGAAAATACAGTTGCCATTTTTCAGGAAAAATATTGCCTCGCCTTCCTCGCCGAAGGGAAGAAAGTGGGCTGTAGTGTTGTTCGAATGACAGTACAAGCAGAAGCTTTGCTTTTCAGCTTCACCTACGTCATGCGAAGAATGTATGGCAGAAAAGTTAGCTGTGCGTCTTGGCCACGGGAAAGCAGGACTGCTGGCGCTTGAAGAGGGCATCCAACCCGTCTAACCCCTGGTTAGCTCAGTTGGTAGAGCGCTCCACCTGTAATGGAGAGGTCCCGGGTTCGATACCCGGACCAGGCGGATTCTTTCGGTCGCGCACCAGTCACCTAGCTGTGTTTGGAGATTTGTGTTTGTCCTTTGTCCCTCTTGTTCCCCTTCTCCAGGGATTATTTTCATCATTCTTGTCCAGCTCGCTTGCACCTTTGCATTTAATTGCATTATAATCATAACCTTAAATTGCAAGCTTCACCGTTGTTGGTGTTAGACTGGTGGCAGCTGATAAAACCCGTTTGCTCTATTGTCTTCTAACCCCTGGTTAGCTCAGTTGGTAGAGCGCTCCACCTGTAATGGAGAGGTCCCGGGTTCGATACCCGGACCAGGCGGATTTTTTCGGTCGCGCACCAGTCACCTAGCTGTGTTTGGAGATTTGTGTTTGTCCTTTGTCCCTCTTGTTCCCCTTCTCCAGGGATTATTTTCATCAGGACGGTTTGCAATTAAATGGCGGACGCCTCATGCGGACATTGGTGGCACTCGCAAAGGCGCACGTGCTGCGTTTTCGCGTGGCGAGGAGGAAAGGCGGAAACATTAGCAGGCGATAAACGCCTTCGTATCAGGCTGCAGCTCGAAGTGCTTACGCGGTACCCCCCCCCCCCCTTTTTTTTTCCCCGGGCAATGATGTTTGGTTTGACAGGTGGCGCCATAGTATGTGAGATTTTTGCAACTCTCAGACGGCCCGCGGCCGCAATCATTGGACCCGATGTCAAGCTCGAACGTCCGAGTGCCCCGCCGAACTCTGACGCAAAGCTCGCGTCCCATACATAGTTCGTTGGTTAGGCCTCCTCAACGTTGACCATCTTGGCCACCAGCCGCGCTGACTAGTAGCCGACCGAAATGCCGCTTGTTCACCGCTCTGGGGCTATGCGCAGCGCAAATTCGTCTGCTTCTTTTGCAGGGCTTGTGATGACGTCAGAACGCCGAGCTCTGACTGGCTTTGATTGAAGGTAGTGGGTAGACCTCAAGGCAGCTCAGAAAGCCGAGCTCTGATTGGCTCTGAATGAAGGATAGTGGGTAGACCTCGAAGCAAGCTGCCTTGAGGTCTACCCACTATGCTTCAATCGGAGCCAACCAGAGCTCGTCATTCTGACGTCATCGCAACCCCTACAAAAGAAGCAGATGAACTTGCGCTCCGCTTGGGAAACCGAAACTTCAAAAAGCCACTGAACTGAACGTTTTCTCGGGACGTTGTAAAATGCTCCACGTGCCATATATTTTTGTTAAGTGCGCCGATTTAGTGGTTTTCGTGATGCCCAGAGAATTTCGAAGTGAAACCATACATTTAAATTAAGCTTAAAGAGTTAATTACTTAAAGGAAACGAAGAACCTAATTATACCGAACGCTATTATTTTCCTAAATAGGCCGTTTGCTAGAAAGGGCATCAAGCTCTTTTTTGTGAGATGCGTACTTTTTCTAGGAGCGATTTTGGCCCGTGTTTTGATCAACACCTAGCTGTAATATGTGACCAAAGTAACAAATGTTCATTGTTTGACATATTTTATACGAGACATAAAAAATTACGAACCAGTTTACTTAGAACGAAGAAAATATCAGAAGGTTCACACACGGTCAAAGCGAAACAAGGTATCTTAATTAAGTTCTTCGTTTTCATGGTGATTAAAGCTGGGCACAATACTCCAAAAACGTATGTTCGATACCGATATCCGATACCCTCGAATATTGTATTTCCGATACCGATGCAGGATACAGAACCCAAATTGATTTCCAATACATTGTGCAATGTCCAATACACTCGACACTATAGTTCGATACTTCGACATATCACTGAAATAGCCAATATTAATGAGGCGGGTAATATGATAAGCTAAATTACGAAATTTATCCGTGGTTTCCGGAATATTTAGTGCACTTGATATAGCGGACTGTTTTTCGAAAGGGCTTATTAAACGGATCCGACCACACGGATTTCTTTAGGTTCCACTGCCGGTGCAGCTGGTTTCGCTGGAACTTTAGCACTGCACTGAAGCCACGATGACGTTTAAGCGGTCACTTCCATAAGCACTGTAGCATTGTTTTTTAACTACTAATCTTTCTTGCAAACCGGTCTCTGAGAGCTTGACTATGCAGAAAAAAGTCCAGACGACCGTCAGGCTCGTCAAATAAGTGACCGTTGTGAAACATGAGCTGTAGCATGGGTCACAACTCTCGGGCTGAAGGGACAGCCCTTTTCTCGGCATGACGGACGTGGACTCCACGCACCATTTTGCCCCGCGCCGTTCTGGGCCGCTCATATAGTCATGTCTCGTTAATATGGATACCCCGCTATGTGGACACAACTTTTGGGGACAAACTGGGAAAATACATGCATTTTGTCTCGTTAATATAGACAACTCAGATTATGGACGAATTTTTTACGGGATCGGAGATGTCCATATTAACGAGGCATCACTGTATTGCCAATACTGCCACAAAATCAGCGCTGTCGAGATCTCGCACGCAAGCGAAAATATTCGATTTTTTTCTCAATTGAAAAAAAAAAAGAGAACATGTCTTGGAAGTGCTTAGCAACGGCAAGATTCGCAGGCCACTCCAGTCAGTTTACTTCCTACATACATATAAATGCTTCGGACATGTCTGCAGCCAGTGTTTGCGTGACCAATGTGACAGTCATACAAGGATGAGACAGGCTTAGGCAGCGTCCGCAGACTGTATTTTGTACGATGTATTGGCACTGAGATCGCCGCTTAAAATAACGCACACTCAAAATACAGTTGTCATTCAACGGGTTTCATCCTCCACGAAATATTACAATTTTTTTTTTTGTGAAGTGAGAATTTAAGAAGAAATATATATTTACGAGTGTTTTTGTTTTTCGCGAACATTGTATACAATCCTATACACGATCGCTTTGAGGCCAATCAGATCGCGCCATTAGTCGATAAAATCGCCGAAGACAGAAGGCAGACGCGTGAGAATAATAAGCCACGCTCCTCGTTTCTTTATTAAGCTGTCAATGACTACGGCAGTTAAGTTTTTTTTTTGTTTTTTCCCTTTTGAAAATTTTGATATGCTGGATCATAGCCTCCCTATACTGACAAAGCCTGGCAGATCGCCACGAGAAGCGGCCGCCGAAATGGAAAAGGTGGAGCGGCAGACAACGGCTGAGAGGAGAGTCACGTGACGGGCGCCCCGCTGCGACAGGACGCCGAAACACACTTCTCTCGAGCGAACAAGTTTGTTTCGCGTCCTCGATGCTGCAAAAGCTGTGCGCTGACGTCCAGGTTCCCCGAGAAACGGCTCTTTGATGCTCTGTGCTACCAGATCCTCGCGCTCCAAATCTGCAACCGGGCACTCTATGGCTCCGTCGTCGAACTGCCAGGTATAGAGGCAATGGCTAAACTTGCCTTGTAGGTAACCCTTTTTTTTTTTCTTAATGCAAACTTTGAAGGGGGGGGAAAAAGTAGATATCTTGCTAAACGCGCAGCGCCCTACGCAGCGCCGAAAGGAATTCTGGGAACTAGCTGTATAGAACCGGCTGTGTATACCAGACAACGGAGGCGTCCGCGGGGGCGACTGAGGTAACGCGGGCGAGCGTTTACGTGAGGCGAGGCGAGCAAATACGCGATTGTGCCACCCTTCTTCCTCGGCCTTTTGAGCGTTCTCATAATTCCTCGCGCGTTTTGGCGCGCTACCTTTCTGGATTTTTGCAAGTTTATCGGGGAGATCTGTACCTCCATATGTTAAAATATACATTTCGAACGCTTTTATGATTATTATAGCCTTATTTAATGGAGCAAGGAGGAAACATCAAGCAGGTAGAGGTAGTGGCATCGAGAATGTTGATCCAAATGCATTACCCACCGGATTCTAACCCTTACCTTTTTTTTCTTCGTGTTACCCAGTCCACACGAGGAGATAAGGGAAAAGGTGCGAGCCACACACAACATGAACCAAAAGTCCGTTTCCGAAAATGGAACTTTATTCGTTTTCTTCGATCGCGCAAAGAAAATACGAAAAAAAAATCAACATATATTTATGATGTGTAATAAATTAGCATATATTACACTTCTAGGGTCGCACCGACCCTATCTTGACCGCCGCGGGGATGGAGGTCGGGAAACATCGCATGCGCAGAAGAGACGCTCGTTCCTCGTTCCTGAGCACCATCGAGTGTTTCGAGGGCGTGGACTCGTCTCAGGAATATACAGTCATCAGGATCATCTGCAAGTAGCCGAGGAGTAAAACATACGTACGTTCAGTCGGAATCCGTCTGCGGAGATCGCTCACGAACTCCACGAAGCAGAAGAGAAACCAAAGAACAGAAACAAAGGACGCGGGACAGGTTTGACGTCGGCGGCGCCTTACCTCTTCTAAAGATATGGTGTTCTCTTTGAGTTTCTTTTCCACCTGGCCGTACCTGTCTGTGGGGAGTAACGCGGTTATAGCGTCGGAAGGATATCGCCGCGGCGCCGGGCAACGTACCGTGGGCGAGGTACAGTTTGACTAGAGCTCCGATGAAGGCCTCCGCTGTGATGGTGCAGTCTTTGGCGTAGCGGATGACGAGGCATTCCAGGACCTTGTTGCTAACCGTGATGCCTGCGAAGGAAACGGGGCGTTCGTTGCTGGGGGTCTCGTCTCTCCGGGAAGTTTGCCCGCGCATGTGTTCGTCCATCTCATTGCGCACCTCGTGCGTTTGTTTACCCGCCATCTACGCACACTTGCTTTTGTTTCCCACCGACATCAAAAAATGACGGCGTTCGCTTGGCTGCCTTGTCATCGCGCGCGTTGCCTGCGCGCTCTTTATGTGGCCCTTTGATTGTCGTGGATTTCGTTCTGCAAAAGACACGTTTTGGAACACTTGCTCGCCGTGCGTACTGAGCAGGGCCGATAGCCGCATTTTACGAAATGCGAGGTCAAAGATGCCCTGCTCGTCATCCTGCCTGCTTGAGTGATGCTCTGGTCTGGAAGCGTCTCTTTGAAGGGTATTTTAACGCGATAGCCTTAAGGAGCTCGTGTGGCAGAAAGGCCGGCCTTGTGGCGTGCCAGAAAAGCCGGCGTCGGTGGCGTGACGCGAAAATCCTGATTGGTCGATAGGGTCATGACGTCGCCGCCAGATGACCTCGCGCGGGAACTTCAAACAACCCACAGCGCTCACGTGAAAAGTGACGTCACGCGTGGAATGAAAGTGATTAAAACATCACATGTGATGCGAACTAATGGTCGCCGTATGTCTCAAGTGATTTCACTTTTCAGGCGGGATTCTAACCCACGAACCTTCGGTGACGAGCCAGACACGCTACTCACTAGGCCACCCAAGCCACGCTTGCACGGCGAATGAGAAGGCGATGCGAACGGGGCCCGAAAACGCTATGGCGTTCCACTCTTAAAGGCGAAGCTTAAACGTCCTCCAAGTTTTTGGCTCCCTCACTGAGAACCAGTGGCGTATAGCAGGCACGTAGCCAGGATTTTGTTTCGGGGGGGGGGGGGGGGCGCCCATGACAAAATGCTGTACGAGGGGAGGGGGGAGAGGAGGTCCCAGCAAAATGGAACATTTCGAGGGGGGGGGGCGGGCCCCATGCCCCCCCCCCCTGGCTACGTGCCTGGCGTATAGCCAGGGATGTTTTTCGGGAGGGTGTGCTGAGGTGACTGGGATGTACATGACTTGGGGTGCGGAGAGCGGGAAGGAGGGGGATGTAAAAATGCATGTGTACACGGTAGAATCGGGGGACGGGGGGGGGGGGCGCTGAAACGCCATAAGCCTCCCCCTAGCTACGCCACTGTTGAGACCCTATTCTATGCACCTTTCCAGGACTTATTCGTCTGGGCAAAATACTGTCGAATCTGGGCTGTGGACGGATGCGCTGCGTCTGATAAACTTCAGAAGAGAGCCTTTGCGCACGCTCGGAACGAGTTCCACAACCCAGTGGACAGAAATACTAACGCTCAAGACGCGATTATTATTCCTTGGAGATTTTATTGTATGAGCTATCAGTAATTGCCTCATCCTGCTGGCACGAAGCACAAGCAATTTTATGCCCACCGAAGAGCCAAAAATTTGTTTTCTGGCGGCACTGGGGGACTGTACGCCGGGAGATGAAACGGAAAATGTAATACATCATGCGTACCTGCTTCCCAAAGAAGAGGTCTCAGGTTGAAGCTGCTCGTCCGACCCTTGTGAGGGTGGTCAAACTTGACGAAGACATTCTGTAGGAACCAACGAGAAAGAAGAATATAGCCAAAGCTAAAGCAAAGGGTTGGGTACGTGCTAATTGAGGTTGTACACTACGTATCGCGGTCATGAAAATACATTTAGGACTGCTTGTCGATATTGAATTGTGAACCCACCGTGTTTTCTCAATTTGCTATCATGCACGTTGCAACATGTCATCGGACGAAACGTTCCTTTAGCATGACGTTCTTGAATTTTAATGTCCAGAATATTTCACCACGTATCGAAATTTTGAAGCGAAGTCAGTCCGTCCACAGCAAGTACGCGAGATAGAAATTACGAAGAGTTATGTTTGTACAGTAGCTACAAGAACGTGTCGACAGAGTACTTTTAACGAGGAAGAATAAACTCATATAAAAGACGGAAATAGAAATGTTCACTAAATCCTGTCTTCATCCTCTAAGTTTATCTTGTTACTTTCGCTTAGCAGTAGAGACTAAAAGCACGTCTTAGAATATCTTGAGAAAACATACATAATTGCATCAACGACAAAAGTTTTTGTCAGCCGTGTCAATATTGTGTGTGTTGGCGGACGAAGCGTACCCGCCAAAAGTGAAGCATTCCCAGGATCAAGGGGACGTCCTTGATGCTGATCTTGCCGTTGATGACGGGCTGTCCTTGGGTCAAGAAACTATACAATTACATGAAGCAGGCAACTAAATGGCGGAACAAACATACCAATACCCTACTTTGAAACAGACTGACCTGTTTGTGTAAAAAGATACTAAATCTCAGCATTTTAGTGAGCTAACAATATTTGAGACTCATCTAATAACCCTGTCAGACGGGCACGTTAAAGGCCTTTAGACCGAACTCCTTTAGAGAGTCGGCGAGTAAGTACACGCCGATACGCGCGAGATTGCGAGCTAATTCGCCGATTCTTTAGAGGAGTACATTTTGAAGGTCTTTAATGTGGCCGTCTGACGGGGGTTTTAGGCTTATTTTCATGATGCTGTATTTACGAGGCAGTGAGGATAACATTAGATACAATCAATTAAAGAAGTAAAAGGAAAAGGCTTTCGCCAAATAAGTTTTTGTACAATTTAATTACCCACTTATGGTTTATACTGTAGTGGGATTTTCAGTCATATGAAGCTTGAGTACTCCAAGGCACATTTTAATTTAGTACGTAAAAATAAAATGTGTAAAAATCAACCCTACTTGGCCCAGATCCTTCTTTTAGTTATTTGCACCCTTCTGGAAGGATCCAGCTCATTTTTGAATGTCATCGAATGTTTTGCTTCGGAATATTCCTGAACAGGATGCTCGACTCCTGTGGTAATTACTGATTTGTAGGCACAAGTTCACCTCATTAAATGCCTATTTTCAGTTTCACATTCATCTTTTCTTTCCATCCGTTACAATATTTTCAGCCTCGTCATTTGACGACCTCTACCGTGCGGCGATTGGCTCTGCCATGTGCTCTGCAGGAAAGTAGACTTTCCCGACTTCTTTTTAGGTTCTAGGCCACCAGTGACAATTATTACTGATAATTAAATCAAAGAATTTCTTGCCAAATAAAACATTCACAAGCAAAAAAAAAATATTATGGTGGCATTGTGTCACATTTTAGCACATTTTATGCTAAACTCGATGTGTCCTATGGAGTTCCTGTCTTCATGCGCCTCTTCACTTGTTTACCTCCGCAGTCTTCGACTGAAATTCTAGGAAATAGGCGGGCGAAGAAGAGGCGACGCTTGGCTCCTGCCTTGGGAATATCATTGGTCTCGCTCGAACAAATCGCCGTCTCTGTTTCACGCTCCATCGTGCCTCGGATCGAAGGATACGTCCTTGAGCATGACGAGATGTCGACACAACTCCAGGGTTGGCTTCTCCAGGAGAAGCTGCGTATCTGCGAGACACAGAGTTTCTGCGCGGAATCAGTCTCCCAACTCCGGAGAGGAACGTAGAAGTGACAAAAGACCCAGGCGTTATTCCGTTTGGTGCCAAATTTGGGGTGATCATAACAGGCATAGCCAGGATTAGTGATATTGGCGTCGATACCCAAGATATCCAGCGAAAAGCCAACATTTCTCCAGACTAAGAATCTTTGTCGTACGCAGCGTGCACGTTAGTAAATACACTTTAAGGAAAAACTGTTTTGATACAGTAGTGCTTCGTAATATAATGAACAAAGAAGAGCCCAGATGATCAGGCGGGGAAAAATACTATATAAATGTTCCGTTCTTGTTGTAATACATTACGATAAAATATACACTACCAAAACACTTACTGAAAAACTGTTTGATACATTAGTGCTTCGTGATATTAACGCAAAAGAAAAAAAAACAGAAAGCGGGAAATAATACTGTATACATTTTTTCTCATTGTATTAAACTACAATAAAAACGCACTACCAACTTTGCACACACTAACGGCGTTTTTTTTTCTTTTCTTACGAGTAATCGCCATGTGAAACTGACTAGCTCATTTTTTTACTTTTCTAATTTATTTAAATAAATTTGCAATAGTAATTATATAGTAGTTTCAATAAATTTACGTACTTGAGTCTTTTTTTTAATCGCGTGTAATTGTAAACAAACATTAACATTCACAACGAGCTAATGACTGTGCACATTGCGAAACAATCTAAAGATAAGATAGAAGAAACAATGGAACTACGTGAAACTGCATATTCGTGTCACACACACATTTATCAGCGAGTGTTTTGAACTGGACTCACTCCTGGAGATGACGCGTAGAATCTTGAGCAGCATGTAGGCGTCCAGCTCGCACGGGAGCTGCAGAAAGCAACGAGAGTGATTGTTCTAAAACCCACCAGGCGCGCAGGTTAGCGGAGAAAACAAACAAAGACACGCAAAAAACCAGAACCATACACAAAGTTGGTGCGCCGCAAAGTGCTGCTACGCTTCACGGCATCTGTATAAAGGCATTTTGGGACCTTGTAACGAGACAAAGGAACCAGCGCGTGAAACAAGAAGGAGTTGAAACAACACGGTTCTGTCCGGTCTTGCTTACTCTCTCTAAAGTTTTGCGGGTGCGATGCATGGTGGGATGCCAACTGCCACGTTAAACTCATCTTTCCACACTATTGCTACACCTTCTAAATTCGCAAGGCAGTTTGTAATGCGTGTTTCGGCTTTGCTATCTGTACAGCGGGCTCATAAACATACAGTGGCGCCAAATTTTCGTTTACAAGAGTGAATTATCGCAACGTGTAATTCACAAGGGCTTGTCTGGGTCAAGCTTCCGGTGTTGTGATGACTTACCTTGTGCGCGAGTTTGGAAAACACGGCAGGCCCGTTCTTCATTTGCACATGAAAATAAAAATAAAGATAAGGTGGGAGAGGTGAACGCAAAATGAAACCTTCTGGATTAGTTATGCTAAAATCAAACAACCGTGGGGAAATGCACACTTACGTGAGCGGAGTTCACTATGCCGTTTTTGGTGAAGCTCAAACTTCGGTAGATGAGGTTATCGTCGTTGACTTCCCTGCAACCACCAATGCACACAGTTAAAAAAAAAAAAAAAGTCAGCATTTGCATGAGTTTAAAATGGTCAGTCTAGCGCACACAAAAGACAACACGGAAGAAAGTAGGACGCATATAGTGCTAACTTGCAACGAAAGTATATATTAGCAATACATACTTTAGTGGCAAGTTAGCGCCTGGCTTTTTCCATGCTGTCTTTTGTGTAGGCTGTACGCACCGTCTTGGTCATGATCCACCAATTCTAGCCGCAAGCTTCAGTCTTAACATGTTCACATGAGTGTATGTTTAACTCCTTTCTATCTCCCCAACAACGCACCACAAACGTGTTATTTCATGCAAATAATAGTTGAAGTGCGCTGAGTGCAGTCGCTGTAAGGACAGCCGACGGAGTTCTCGTTAAGTTCGCTTAAGCCACAAAATGCCTGTTTCATGTTACCTTGATCAGACCGAGAGTAGTCTTTGATACGAACATCGGCTACAACAAACACAAATTCGCCCCCCCCCTCCCCCTCCCCGTTTGCGGTGTCCCGAAGAATTACGAGACAGGTTCACGAAATGCTGGGATGGAAGCCTAAATCTGAACTCCAGCTCAAGAACCACGAATTGTGAAAATAGTTTCTACTCTACAGTCACAACATCTGGACTAGCCATGCAAAATTAACACAGCATAAAAAAATAAACATTCTTTTGGTAATACTTTAGCGATAAACTTTTTTCTTCTTCTGAAGCTAGTGATGGAATTACGGTTGAAACGCATTACACAAGCCACTCGTGCTGCAATCTTTCTTCACTCTACTCCTATTTGAGTTGAAATAAAGAGCGGTGTTTAGGAAACCATTATCGCGCATTCCGTATTGCATATTCCGTTTTTCAAGTCAGTGCACATGTAATGGTAGAATTTCACCATCTGACTACAAAAACACTGTTCTTTATTCATCAGTTAGTGAAGTAGATATCTGTAAGCCTTTGTAGTTCTGCACAAATGGCCCGAGTCGTTCGCTCACCAGACGTTGCTATGTTCGTCGGTGAAGATGCGCAGAAGGAACTTGGTTTCGCAGTTGGGCGTGCTGGTGCAGGGCAGGACGATGTAGTCGCCGGCAGGGAGCGTAAAGAAGGTGACTGTCTCCCGGGTCGTCGTGTGCACTGTCACGTCCAAGGGGCGGTGTGCTCCGACAAACTGCGTCGTGAGCCGCGTCAGGTTCGGAGGAATCTGCAACCACAAAACCCGCATAATCGGTCACCGTATTGCTATTCATTGTATCTGTACAAAAAAAAAAAAGCATAATCAGTTGCCGCTTTGCGTATATGGCTTTACCTTAGCGCAGTCTCAGCGTAGGTTCATGGGCCATGACTACTTAGCTCCAGTCCTTTCTCGGACCAGATTAGCTCGTTAAATAAAAACGTTTGAAAGCAGGAAACCAGTTTAGTCATTCAACCTCAACCTTGCCACGATACGTTACGCTGATGCCCTCTTCAACAGGCTGAGCTCAGTCGACTGGAATGATTACCCTTGCACTATTTGTCCGTGTCTTCACCCCATCTTTTTTTTTACAGTGAAAATTTCAATGGCGTGTGACCTCTTGTGTCCGCCTGGATAATAAGTAAACAATTAAAAAAAAATCAAGAAGGTATGAAGTTTCGTTTAGACATAGGGGAGCAGTTGCAAGTTGCTTTCATGTATCACGCCTACACCGTGCTCACACCTGGTAGACCGTCTCGTAAATCAAAGAAGCCCTCCTCCCCTTGTCCGCTCGCCTGCCATGTATACTGTCGTCTGCTACAAACGGTTCCGTACAAATCGTTCCAGCCATTCTTTTCGGCGCCACTGCGCTGCACTTTTCGCAACAGGTCTTTTGCGTGTCGTATATAAAACACATTGTCCGCGATGATATCTCGCACAAAAATCCTATAGGCATGTTCACTTGCGAGTGCGTACGCATTATCTGCAACGCCTCTCTGCCTTGTCATGTCCTTTATTATATTGAAACGATTAGCCACGGTTGAACCACCATCGCTGTCGCGATCTAAGTTGCTTCAACAAAGGAACTGACGAGTCTAATGAATGACAAAGGCCGGGATACCTCGTAAATGGCGAAGCCAACAGGGTGGAGGGTGTGCTTCTTGCCGCCTTCACGAATGGCGTCCGTGGTGTACTGCTGCGTCACGGACACCACCATGTGACACTTGCTCGCGCTCGTCTTTGGGATTTGAACGTGAAACTGGGGGTTGCAGCCTGTCGTCTCTGCAAATGCAAACCAAAGATATACCAAGACAGTTACCTCTGTGCCTGTTGATGACACTCCAGCGATAATTGTCTTATAATTTAAACCTCACTAGATATTTCTAAGAAAATATTCTGTAAATGATATATTCCAGTTTGCGGCCCGTGAGGCTGAAGCTACAGACTCTGGAAATGGGGTTGAAAACGTGAGGTCATTAGACGGTATACCGGAGTAAGAAGGTCCACCGCCGGCGTTGTATCCCGCCCTCCACCGCCTCCTGGCCAGAACCGCTCTCCAGGGTTTCTTGCTGTGCAGTGCGGACTCCTGCATCCAGTCGTCGGGGCCGATGTGGACCAGGTCGAGGTGCGTGAAGTTGAGCGTGAAGTCGTCGAAAGACATCCTGTGAACAGAAAGGCCACGCAGTACAGCTTGCCTTCGCTACCTCGAATGCGACTTATTCTTTGTTACACAAAGAAAGGACCGTGTTCGTTGCGAGGTAATTTTGTGCAGAACTTCGTCACACTCAAGTCGATTGTCTCTCGC
This sequence comes from Ixodes ricinus, assembly GCA_037355805.1. NCBI lineage: Eukaryota > Metazoa > Arthropoda > Arachnida > Ixodida > Ixodidae > Ixodes > Ixodes ricinus. The sequence continues at coordinate 110,131 of JAZHYW010018537.1, forward strand.
AGGAATAGCGGAAACAAGACATTTTTTTTTGCGCTGAAATTAATTTTGAGATGCCGGTTCCTTCCCTTTAATAAATTGGAATAATTTTTTACATACTTTTTTTGAGTTGGGCGTATACCGTGGATGATAGAATCACACGATAATAATCGTTTCTTGCAACCAAGCTGAAAACGATGTGCTATTGCGGACGAGCACCTTAGATAAGCTTGTACAATCTGATGTATACGTGCACAAAGCTCAACTTTCTCGAAACTTCTGATGCGTACTTCATGAGTCATGTATGGGAGGTAGAACGTTCCTGTGCCGTCATCAATACTTATCTCTCAATCCTCATTTTCCAATGCGCTCTTCCTACATCTACTCAATTTGACAGAAGGCGATGACTATTGCAAGGTCGAGAGATGGATTTGAAACATTCTTAAACCACCCTGCGCTCGCGCATCCCGAGCAACAAACTACAATAAACACCTCAAACAGATCCACATCTACCAGTAGAATTTCGTGATACACGTATCGTATACGCTTCCGGCGATGTGTGACAGCGTGTTTGAACACTGTGTTTCTCAGGCGAGGTCCCGTACCAGAACTCTCCTTCCGAAGGTGGCTGCCGGACTCCCAGCAGCTGGCGGTCCCTTTCCGAGAGACCGTCCCACTCCCAGGACCGGTCGCTCCAGGGTCCGTTCCACTCCCCCGTCCCCACGGGTTGCGCAGTCGAATCAAGGTCACCTCGCCCTGTTTCACACGAACCTGGGAAAGAACGCGCTGTTAGGCGTTGCACGAGAAAAGCTCGGTGCATTCACTCCTTAATTTATTTAATTTAGTTTTATTATAGAACTTCATATCGATACACAATCAGTGGTTGAATCCCCAGCTATAAAGGATGGTCTTGGGTCCAATGACAAAATACGACTTTGGTACCCGGAAGACAAAATAAGAACACCATAAATTAAAAATAATGCAATATAAAAATAACAAATAACATAATAAATAATTATGTGTTACTAATTTTAAACACGAGATGACAAGCTTTATTAATTTGCAAATTATTCAAAACATTTTTAAAGTGCCAAAAGCTTTGTTTTCACTTTCAAATTGTATAATACCCCTGTCAGACGGCGTTGTAAAGGTCCTTTTCACTAAGCTTCTTTATAAAACCGGCCAATCAGCTCGCGATGTTTAGTGCGCACGTGCCCGAGGGCGTGCGCTGGTTCGCCGATTTTATAAAAGAGCTTGTTCTAAAGGTCTTTAATATGCCCGTCTGACAGGGGTATAAGATATTTCATTCCAGATTAAAGCACCGTTGACCTCGATCAGTTCTGGACTGCCTGGGCGAACCTTGGTTTTATGCAAAGCTTAGACAAAACTATTTGTAGTGTAAACATTTTACGTGATCATTAACGATTACTAGTAACAAGATGAGGATTCATTTACTTTCTGAAGCCATATATAGATCACTTTTTACATCCCCACGATTAGGGGTAAGTCATTGCTGTAAATTGTAGCGTCTTCCTTTCCTTATACAATTAATATAAACGGTAAAGATATCGCGACAGGGTTAAAAATGGAGCAACTAAAACCATTGGTATACTGGATGTCACATGTGTTCAAATATACACAAAAAATAAAATGATTCACTGTCAAATATGCGACCACTTGAGAAGTGATTGTTCGATTATTTCTAATATCAAGTAACTGATTATTAGAATCCAATACTTTTAATTATGACTAATTGCAATTATAAGCAGGAAAGTTAGGCCACCGTAACGAAGAGGACAGCACACGTGCGAATTTAACCAAATTACACCAGCTAGGTTTCCATCTTTTTGAAATGGGAGGCGGCTTTCGGTGCGTTTAATATGCGTGATATTACGGGAGCTGGTGGGACGCTGTGACCTCTGCGGTACCCTATTGATGGGCATTAATCGTGTCTTTGCGACTTATACTATTCGGCAGACGTAATCCTCATTTCATCGCAGCTCGCACACGCCTTCAAGTTAATATGCCGTGAGCGTAACAGTACCAATATATATATACATATATACAAAATGTTTTTTTAAAGCTTAACAGAATGTTTTTTAAAAAACCACGAACGCTAGATTAATTTGGTCTGTGCAGGTGAGTTATACGGCCAGGGGGACATAATATAGGAGGATAATCGCCATGATCAGTCGGCTAATTAGTTAAAATTTGTTAATGAACTTTTTAATTATTGAAAATAGACATATAGTTCCAATTAGAAACTTTCTCAGCGTCATCGAAAACCTCTAAATCAGTAATTTTCAGAAAGACTTTGAGCGCGTGAGAAGCGTAGTAGTGCACTAAAGTTACCACTCGTGGAGCACGTACAAAGCTAGCGGTTGCGATAAGGCGCCCGCGCAATTTTTCCGTCTCTTATCTAGCCCCAGCCTTGTACCTGCTCCACGGGCGGTAACTTTAGTGCACTACTACGCTTCTCACGCGTTTGGAGTCTTTCTGAAAATTACTGATTTAGTGGTTTTCGATGACGCTGAGCAAGTTTCTAATTGGAACTATATGTCTATTTTCATTAATTAAAAAGTTAATTAACGAATTTTAACTAATTGGCCAACTGATCGTTACGATTAGTCCCCTATACTATGTCCCCCTGGCCGTATAACTTACCTGCGCATTAACATGGCTTTCATGGTTTGTTTTCAAAAAATTCTGTTAAGCTTAAAAAACAAAAACACCTGTATATATATATATATATATATATATATATACATATATATATATATATATATACTATATATATATATATATATATATATATACAGCAGGAGCGTCCTCAAGCTGTGTCACCGCGTTGATGCTCACATACCAGAGGAGGACCGCATCCGACACCTATTCAAGGGCCTTTCGCGAGGAACTTTTACCATCGTCGCTCCCAAATCTCCTCCACGGTCCCAACAAGAGCAGCTTCGCTATTCGGAAACCCATGGTCGTCTCCTGAAGTTGGAGACAGGGTTCTTTAGCCACACCTCACGCCAGCCGGGAAGACCGAGCGGTCCCGGCATCGTAATAAATGAGTCAATAACTCCGACAGTACACATCTTTGACAATAACTTTCCCGGTCCATTGTTCTTTTTTTTATTTACCTTTTACTTCACCTATATATATATATATATATATATGGACCAGTAAGTAGCCAGTGTGTGTGAGCTTTTCGCAAATGGGAGCTCTCATCCCTGTGCTGAAAAATGCTTGCTCTCCTATAACTTGTTAGTCTAATTACAATCTGCATGACGACTATTATTGTTTTTAGTTCTGCTTTTAAATTCTTTATTTGTTATATAATTGCGTAAAATGGCGTATTCTGGTGAGATATGTCCTTTCAGTAATGACCTGAAAGCGTACCTTTGCTATTCCTGTCACGCTATATGCATGCTGGGTGTAAAGCCCGTTGTTGAGACGTGCAGGCCCCTTGTGATGATCCTGTAAGAGAAAGCAAGCAAACAAACAAAAAGACTACTTATTTAAAGAAAATCTCTCTTTAGGATAGATAACTGGGCAAGTTGGTAAGAGTTCATATGGAAAAAACAGTCGCGCTGTTTTTTCAACATAAAGCTTTCTTTAACACATCACGAAAAGACACTCACTTTCGTAACTAAGTTCTTTCAAACAATCTTTTGTTCGTGACATATTCTAAGCCGATTCGATGTATCGTTGTGTTCACATTTCCGGCACGCCCGCCGTATGGGTCTAACCTTAAATTGGTTGGCTCTTATACTGTTTATCTATCACAGCGGATTAAACTACTGCCAAAGGACATCCTCTTGGGATAGGCATTTCGCTGCCCGGCTTTGGTTGAGTCGATGTTCCTGAACAAAGCGTCAGATGAACGCAAGTGGTGATCAGTGCTGAGAATGACACAATACTGTGGCAATCTAAGACAATCCATCGATCGCTTTTCAGTATCGAATTAGATGAAACAGCCTTCGTTGTACTCCTACCGGAATGATGCAGGCCGCCATGAGGGTGGACCTTGGCACTGCACTGGAGACCATCGAGAAGGCCATCGGAGGATCGACGTTGGCCATCTGGAACGTCTGGGCCACTCCGCCCGTCAGGTCTTGTAACGCACGACCCGTGTGGCCCGTCTGCAGCTGGTCATAGCCACCGTAGAACCTGCAGTCGAAGTAAAATTCGCGAGAGTTACATTTAAAAAAGAAAAGAGGAGAAAATACAACGGTTTCTTTGGCACATTATTTCTTAATTAGTACCGCAAAAAAAGTAGTTTGACAGTTCTTATTAAAAACCCCGAGGCGCGAGAAAAGGGGGAAGGGGGGGGAGGGGCGTTTTTCCCCCCATGTCTCCGTTTTTTTTTTTTTGGTGGTAATTATGCATGTGATGCAGCTCGATCGCCTGCGCGTTTACTCTTATTTCAGACGTGTATGTTCCCTCGCCCAATCTGTCAGCACTCCTGGAGCCTAATTAATATTTTATAGTATGTCTAGATTGCGTTTTGTTCGCGCGAACACTTGCACATAGAAGGTCCTCTTAAAGACTACGCGATCGTCCTCGGTGCAACTCATCTGAATTACCAAAGACATGTTCCCGTGTTTTCTTAAAGGTTTTTTTTTTTTTTAGAATATTCTTGGCTTCTGATATTATAGCTACCATAGCAAGGCTGCTTTCCAGCTCCACGTTGTGTAAACGCGGCCGAGACCGAGTGGAAACCTGACCAAACGCAAGCGAATGAACGAGTCAGTCACACACTCGCCGTAGCACGCATGCGCAGCGCTTATAGTATACACACTCCCTAGACAGGTGAAAGCGGCCCTTACTTGGCGTATGCCTTCTCCAGCAGGGCGGCCCAGAACTCGCTCGGATCGGCCGAGTGCATGTAGACGAGGCGGCCGCGCTGCGTGGGCAGGCGGTCGTCGACCACGAGCTCGTGCCACTCGCCGAAGCGCCAGAAGCGAAACCGGAAGAGGCCGCAGTAGCCTTGCGCGAAGCCCTGGTCCGACGGCACCACGCGGTCCAGGAACCGAGGCGTGCCCGTCAGGCACGAGATGGCCGACAGGAGCCACCGGTCACCTGCCGCCACGAAAAACGCCGAAAATGTTCGCGGTATTTATTTATTTATTTTTTTTTTTTGGTTTGGACACAACGTTTTGAGAGTTGGGCAAAAGACAGATACACTTTGCCCGATGAGGCCCAGTCTCCGACAGCTTAAGAAACGTGGGGCGTGTCGACTCAGAGCGTCTAACTATTGCTCTGCGGCCAATCAGATTGCGTCATCAGCTGATAAGATCGCCGACGAGCCAATCACGAAGCAAGGTAAGCATTAACATAATAAGCCACACACTGAGTTGCTAAAGCCGTCTGTGACTATATGGTATATTGCATCAAGAGGCAATGGAAAACGCAAGTATTACAAAGCAAGAAAAATCAAAACATCCACAGGAAACAACAGCACATCATTATTAACCTGAATATATATCTATGAGAGGAACAGAACACGTCATATATATATATCAGTGTGTCGAACCGAAACAAATACGGGTTCGGGTACGGTTCAGGTTCAGGTAAATTTATTTTGTTCCGGTTCAGTTCCGGTTCGATTAATCCGATCCGCGAACCGGTTCAGGCGCTGAACCGGTTCGCGAACCGGTCTGAAATTATAAATGACAAATTGCAACATCAAAATAAATTACAAATAAAACATCTGAAATCAGCACATACGAAACGGGATACATCGTCGAAACTAGTAGTGCATAACGTTTATGAAAGCTTGTAGCCAATGCAAGCGGCAAACAACGACTGTCTGATGACAGGGCTGTCTGTCACGGGCGCTAACTCCAGCGTCTGCTGAGCCCATCACTTCTGAATTTCGCGCACGCGCCCGCTTGAGTCCCATGATCACGCTGGGCAGGCGACGGAAGCAACAGAGGCTCGGCAGATCCTTTGTCAAATTCGAAAGTGCGCGCAGCTTCGCTTCTCCGCGAGCGACTAGGGTTTGTATCCCTGTTTTTTTCCCCACATTTATCGAGTTTCCGGTACGAAAAAATACGGCATGTAAATCTTGACACTTCATAGCTCGATATACTCTGACCGGTGGTTGGGGCAGCGAAGAGCAGATATAATTCATGAATGCTCATTTCAACTGTAAATAAAATTTCTTTCTCTCCCTCAAACATTATCAAACTCCACATCCTTTTCTTTTCTCATTCCGATGGAAGCAAGCTCCAAGAACTCGCGCGTTCTAGAAACGTGTTATGAAATGTGCACAAAGCAGCATTTAGGATTTACGAGATTGTAAAAAAATAAAATCCCGTGACGCGATTTCTTTTTTTTTTTTTTGCACAGCCTTTCAATTCTTTTTTTTCCGTGCAAGCCGCGACCAGCGCAATACTGGTTCCTGTGTCAAGATTCATGGATGCAGCGTTTGTCAAGATTCATGGATGCAGCGTTTATATTCCTAAGACTGAGTGGAGAAGAAAAATATGTAAGCGAGGTGTGTGTCAGTTGACGGCACTTTAAAAACAAATGGCATTGATAGCACATTCATTGTCAACAGCGCGTGGCCGAACCGTTTTGACATGAGCCGGTAACCGTTATTTTTTTCCGGTTCAGTTCCGGTTCGGGTTCATCGCGATAACAATATAACGGTTCGGGTTCGGGTTCAGTTCCGGAAAAAATACCGGTTCGGTTCCGGTTTTCGGTTCGGTTCGGTTTCGGTTCGACACCCTGATATATATATATATATATATATATATATATATATATATATATATATATATATATATATATATATTAATACTGTGGCTACATTGATAAAAATTAGTCGAAGAACACTTGAGTGCTGTGTTCCACCGCGTCATATACATTATCGGAAGGTGTCAGATTCCCTGGTACTTCTGAATTTACTTCTTGTAAATTTACTTGTAAATAAAAAACGTGAACTTCGAGAGAGACATCAGCACACATTGAAGCATCGATGTCTGCTGATGCAACTTCCAACAAATATATTCAGCGTACACACGTAGGCTAGCTGTATAATCTATTCATTGCAGCACAAATTTTAAGAGTGACGCAGAACTGGACGAAAGCGTAGCATCGAGAATATTCTTAAAACATAAAATTCGATTTTCCGCAGTTTATGTAAAATGCGAGTTTTCCTTTTTTTCCTTTCCTTCAATCTAAAAAAAAAGAAAAAGATGATAACTAAGAAGTTATATGTTTTTTTTGTTTGTTTGGTATATTATTGGGCTGTGATAATGATAAAAGTTTATTAGGGTTCTTGCACAAGATCACAATCCAATGCTATTACTGGCTCGGAAATCTCGCCGGAAACCGCTGGGATCCATGGAGGCATTCGTCGCTGTTATCCAATGTTTTGTGTGCTTAGGGGTCGCGTTCACGCTGTTATTTGTCCGCTCACTTGAGGTTTAAAATGGTCAGTTACGCCGAAAATAATTGTTCCAGCCGTAAAAGTCGGCGACAAAATAAAACTACGCCAAGCTTCTTTTTTTTTTAATTCCGGCAATCATTAGGAAGCAGGACAAGGCGACGCTCGAGTAATTGGTTTGCCGGCATCATGAATGGCTCCGAATGAGTCGCCGGAACAATCCCGACATAAAAACTTCGTACGATCTAAAGCCGGGGTGTCACACTGCTTATACGTCATACAAAAGACAGTCTGCATGCAGATTCCAATGCCAGTCACCGCGAGATCCGCGCTTCGAAGGCCGCGTGGCAATCAGCTCAAGGAGAAAACTTGGCACGCGGCATTCGAACCCCGGACGTTGCGGTGACTCGTGTCTGCAGACTGTCACTTGTATGGTGTATAAGTAGTGTGACCCGGCTTAAGGGTTCGTGGACTGCACTTCGTGTCAAGTGAGGAACCTTTTGCGATTGACTAAATCACAAGTGGTTTCAACACGCGGCCCGCGGGCCGCGTGCTGCCCGCGACTGTCTTGGACGTGGCCCGTAAGTGTCCCATGGCTCTGAGCCAAACATGTACGTCACGCGTTACTATATAACGAGTTACTTCTACCTAGTTACTTTTTTAGGTAACGAGTAACGTATTTAGTTACTTTTTTTTAGAAAAGTAACGAGTAACGTACTACTTAGTTATTTTTAAAGCCAAGTAACAAGTAACGGTATTTCGTTACTTTTTAAGGGTAAAGTGAAAACAAGGTTTAAACAGCCTCGTTTTAATTCTATCCTGAGCATGCGTCCATTTCGACAAAGGCGGATGGGCAACCCGAAAAACAAACAGTATGACAATACAGCAACGTTTATCGCTGAACACGCCAGTCGAACTTTACAGCTTGGAATGTCCTTCACCCGGTGAACACAATAAGGTTCGTTGGTTGAACCTTTTAGGATCGCGTACTGACCGAATGTAAACCTGGAGATTGCCAAAACGGGAAGGCACAGAACCCATTGTCAACTTGGAACTTTCGAAGCAGAGAAAACAAAAAGGGAGGGGAATCCGAGATTCACCAGCTCTTCCTCAAGCACAACACTGCCGTCCCTTCAAGCGCGTCAGTCGAACGACCCTTCAGCGTCGCCGGAGATGTATTTTCAAGGAAGCGGGAAAACATAACTGATGAAAGCTTGAAGACGCAGCTACTGCTTAAGGGAAACGACTGCTAAAAAGAAAACAATAAACAATGAAACAAAAGCAGTTGTGTATTTGATCGTCAAAGTAACAAGAAAAGTAACTAGCTACAATTGACGTAAGGTAGCGCGCTTCTCTTGAGGATCGGTAACGAGTAACGTGTTTAGTTACTGTTTTGGGTAATTTGTACATCTGCGAACACTCGTTCCCATGCCCCGGGCGCTGCATGCGCCGTAAATAATGACCTCTTGTCGTCCATTCATTTCCACTGGGAACGTAGCTCTGCTGCTATGACATTTTAACATATTTGGCACTAATCTGTTTTGTTTAAAATCGAGGATTGTTTTGTCTTACATTCCGTTAAGACAGAAGTATTTTCATGTTGTTCTGCTATACAAATCGTCCGGAAAGCAAGAACTAATGTACACAAAGAATTTCCTTCCAGACATATTGGACTTGGATACTTCCCGAGTGAATTTAGCGACATAGTAACGATTCTGTGCTTGGTTTCTAATTGCATTAAAAAATTCTAGCGCGTTGGCTGGATGATGGTTTTTAAAAATATTGTAATGACACTAGGTACAAACTCGAAGTAGTTGTATGAACAAGTCGAAGCTAAAGACTGCACTGGCAAAACGGCTATTTTACAAAAACCAAACGGCACGAGATCCCTTCTTTATGGAATCTCTGGGTGTCTCTGCAAAACTCGGCTGCTTTGCAACGTGGAATATCATCTATGTTATTTTTTTTCTAATCTATATCAACCCCCCCCCCCCCGCCCTATGTCGGTTTTCGACATTTTGTGGGGGCTACCTGGCCCTTACATTAAAATGAGTTGAGACCCCTGGACTATAGGACAAGTAAAGCAGATGAAATTAGTTGTGCGGCAGCTCCAGTCTATATATGTGTAGCCAACAAAAAAAGTGAAAGACCGACTACAGTACTAACAGGTTCTGCACAATAACCCCCAATGATTTGCCGTATAGGTAATGGCGCTCATTTTCTTGTCCGTCACCGCAAATGATTAGCACTTAGCAGGCGACGCATTTTTCGCCGTCTGACGGCACTCTTGCGAGGCATTCAAGTGATGAGCTACGGCACTCCACGCGCGCATTCAAGTGGAGTCTGAGGATGTTAAAAACAAGTCACGCTTATTCTGACCTTCTTTCATCAACTGCTTGCCACAAAGTTTCTTTAGCAATTCAAACGCGAGCGAGGCAAACGCCAGGGCTCTACGGCACTACCGCTGCCGCAATAAGACGCTGAATGCCTCCAACATGGCGCCAAGGCACTGATGGCAGACGACAATGTTAATTTCGATTTCGATGCTAACAGGAAGTGACATCAGGTGGAAGAATCACATACGTAAGTGACAAGAAAATGTGACTTCCTTATTACACTGACTCATGATCGTCTCGATCTTGACTGCTCGTACTCCTGTCTCTGCAAGCTCGAATCATGCTCCGCAATATAAATATTTGTGCGGAAATTAGAAATCTTTTTTAATGTCGGGCTCTTTATTTTTTAAAATTATTTTGAAGTTTCTATGTGTGATACTTTTCTTTTTACTTCAAGCGGGAAATCGTTAATAAAGGTATAAATAAGCATTTATCGGCCCCTGGCAAGGAGACAAGTTGCCCACCCATCTCGGGCATAACAGTGATCTTGTCATCTCCTCGACGTACCGCAGAGGCGTCAATGACACACAGTGACCGATCGACTGTCAGACGCCGTTATTCTCTCGGCGCTTTGAATCTCTAAACTTGATTTCCTTTCACCGAAGACTTGAGAACGTGTACCTCGCACGGCGTCCACACTCCTGCACTCCACACGGTGCGGCCTTGCAAGCCCCCTCACCCGGACAGCCAGTGTCCACGCCTCCCTCGTCGATACAACGCTTCGTACACGCGAACCTGTTGCGTCACTCGCGTCTTGCATCGTTCTCACGAACGCGTTCCCCAACTTTGACCTCTTCTCCCGGTCAAGATTAATTGCACGGAACAAATAATCCCGACCTTCCTTCGTTTTGTTTGACGTATAGCTCCTTCTCCTTAAAGCTAACTCCTCCGCTGAACACCTCTCGTAATCCGGAATCTGCACACTGTGTCCAGGTTGACGCGATCATCATCGTCGAAACGAAACGCCTTAAAATTAGAGTGTTTATTCTATAGAGTCACACTAATCTACGCTTAGAGTACCGTTACTCAAATGGCCGATTCGCTTGTGAGCGTCGCCATTTTAATGCTCAATTAGTGCAGAGCGGGAGCGATCGCTATTATTCGAAACAAAACGACTTCTTCAGCTCTATGCGGAGGGCAAGTCGTCTGCAACTTGTGCAGGGTTGCGGTGACGTCAGAACGACGCCGAGCTCTGATTGGCTCTGATTTGAGAGGATAGTGGGTAGACCTCAATGCTGGATGCCTTGAGGTCTGCCCACTATTTCTGTTTTAAATCAAGCCAATAAGAGCTCTGGCGTTTTGAGACCATCGCAACCCCTGTGCAAGACGCAGACAAACTTGTGCTCCGCATATATACGCGGTGTCGGGGAGGCCAGGCGATATCGTACTGCTCTGTCGAGGACAGTTCTAACATTTCTGAACGATGGAAAACTGTTTCCTGCGATTTCAGCTAAAGCTTACGATAACTGGCAATCATCATCGTAAGTAGCAAGATGGCAAGTGTCGTTACTCTCCTCCCTAACCTATTCAATAGCTCTAATTATCTCATGCTTTCTATTTTTTTTTCTTGCTGATTTTTGAGTGTTTTGAAGCCGAAACGTTCATAAAGCATTCTTTCTATACTCGTTTTCACCTCAAGACCCGTAGTAAAAAAGTCCGGCTCCTCGCAGAACATTACTAATATCTACCCTTATGTTAAGAATTAAGATATATATGGGTACATTTTAAATTATACACATATATTATCTTATCAAGACGTGCACGTTTCAAACGCCAAGAGCATCACTTCTCCTCCGACACCCGAATTAGAACACTGTACCCGAATTCTGTAAGAACTGCTTCGCGCGGCGTATGAACAATGCGCAAAACTTTCTTTTACGTCGTGGTGAAAACGAAGCTATAGATGTTTAGTGATAGCTAGCGAGGCTTACGAATCGCTAATCAATACTAAAAAATATCGGCGAGCATTCTGTGGCCTGCGTTGGAAACGTCGTAAACGCGTAAAACAATGAAACAGAGAAAAATAAATACTGCGTATTGTTTGCACGGAAGCCAGGGAAAGTGGGAACATACAGAAAACAAATATGGCCGAGGTGTTTCCCTAAAGTCCGCTACTCAAGACCAGAGGATGTCTATCTCCGGCAAAAAATGTTGTATACGGTACCGAGTTCTCCTTGCTCGACGTCGAAACGCGAGGATCCTTCCGAGATGAACTTGGGTCTCGCGCAGATTTCCTGCAAAGAGTTGAATAGAAGAAAATGTAAATATAATGTATGCATCATTTTGTTGTATCTGTTTCGTCTGCCATTAAACGCGGAAAAATTACAGAAGTGAGTGACTGAGGGGGAAAAAAGAAGTGCAACACAAGCGCAAAAAGGCAAAGAATAAGGAAAAAAAGTCAATGGAACATAGCAATATATTTTTCAGGTACGGATCAAAATAACATAAAGGCGGTGAGCGAAAACAACCTAGGATTTGTTACTGATGCCATGTTGGGAGGATTCCATTCAATCGAAATACGTGAAATTGAAAAAGCACACACATATATATATATATATATATATATATATATATATATATATATATATATATATATATATATATATATATATATATATATATATATATATATATATATTTATTTATTATCTGTTACAATGGATGACGCCTCGTGTATATATTTTGTAGGGATGATTCGCGCGATATGAGGGCAAATTTAATGAAACTAGCCGGCACAGAATGCTTTCCTGCTTTTTTAAAGAGGTGGCAAAGATAGCGTTTCTTTAATCAAAAGTTCTGCGTATAGTTGGATGAAATTAAACGGGCCACGTTATTCTGAATTAATTAATTGGAATGAGCGACATTATGCTTGAAAGTCTGTGATCTGAAAAAGATAAATGCCACGTATTTTGACTTCCAACGGTATCACTCTAAAAACAAATCCGCGCGTCTAGTTTTCCGGCACAACACTTGGAGAGCCAATCACCGCAACTTACGGGAGCAGCTCAGCGAATGACGATGCCGAAACATATGTTGAGACCAAAAACCGCAGTCTGAGTTGTGACATGTAAGCAATGCAAGCGTGACGTTTTGCATTGCTTAATGTCACATCTCATACTGCGTTTTTTGGTCTGAACATGTGTTTCGGCATCGTCATTCGCTGAGCTGCCTCCGTAACTTACGGCGACTGGCTCTCCGAGTGTTGTGCGGGAAAGCAGACGCACGGAAAATTTTTAGAGGCTACGAGCGTATGGCACATAAAATGTTTAATGGAAACTTTTTTCTTTTCATTATTTTTTTCAAAGTTGCCCAATTTGCTAAAACGATTGTTCGTGCTTCATTGGATTCTTGTTTAAAACGTCAGCATTCGTTCCAAATAAACTCAATCATTTCTACCTTTCTTGCGCTTCAACAAATTGTTGTGTGTATGTTTATACAGCCGGAGGTTAGTCTGCCTCATAGGGCGTCTGGAGTCTCAGCTGTAGATGAGCAATTTAGCCAGTGTGGTACAACCGCTAGCCTGAGGTCTTTAACGTGCACCACGTAGTAGTGATACACGGCCGCACGCCGGTACGATGCTCATCCAGATCGAAACGGGCAGGGCTGGGGATTGAACCCAGGATCCCTGGGTTCTGCAGCGCGAGCTTGTAGAAAAAGATATCGTGTCGCTTGGGTTATGGTGAGCTAGTAGGGAGTGTGACAATCTGTCGCTTCGTCCAGCGGGAGAAAATGGCAAGGCTGTTCAGTACGCAACGTTAGCATCGATGTACCCGCAGTAGCGCCACAACGGCACACCGCCGCACTCTGAAGACTAAAGAAAAAAAAATGTCTTCACCATTGATCACAATTGTAAAGTGCCGCATAACGAATCTTTCCTCAAAATGCAGCTCGCTTACTGCCGACCCTGTTTCTAAGCATCTGTCCGCGCCAAATATTGCCCGCTCCCATGTTCTTAATTTTTCGAGTTCTTTTGGGGCACCACACAACGTCGCCTTTCTGTCTGCAGATCTCAAGGATACATACCTGGTTATTAAATAACCACCATATCTGGGTTATTAAATATTGTCGTCATTCTATTCTTATTGGGATCATTTATTTCTAATCTTTATGTATTCCTGACGCTCGAGAAATATAAGCCATGGCTTACATTTGTTATGTATATATATATATATATATAAAAAATACGTTTTACGGCGCATCTTAAAACTTTTTTTTTAATGATAAGCATCGAAATTTAAACAAATTAGGGAAGAAATTTATGCGTCAGTTGAGGTTGATGATTACGAATTTCGAGAAGACAACGTTTGAGCAACTATGCATGGACCTTGTTCCCGTCTCTCTCGCTTGCGGCATGACAGAGGGAAATTACGCGCCGTTTTGACTTAGCCTTGAGCCGGAACCACCTCTACTTAGGCATATGCAACAAAAGTTTAGGGCGGCGAGCTGAAAGCCTTGAAATGCTACGTGCCTGATTGTATACAGTGGAAGCAGTACACCCAGGGCTACGACCTTGCGTTTCTAGTTTTTCCCGTGTTTATATCTGTAGTTTGGGGATGTGCAAAACACACACATACACATCGCAGTGAAGCGCACTACTCTTAAGGCTGGACTCCATGGAACGAATATGCTGCGAGAAGTCGACGAATTTCGCCCGGCGACTTTTGCTCTCCGCGTGGCATCGGCAATGTGGCATGATGCGTCGCGAGCGAAGCGAGCTTACCACCGGGCGAAGTTCGTCGGTTATTCGTCGCATATTCGCTCCATGGAGTTGAGCCTTTACTAGAAGGGTTTTGAGCATACGCGTTACACCTTCCAACTAGTGACTGATAGGCGCTCATTATTTCGCAGCAACAGGAAGGGGGACCTGTGGTCGAGTGGCCTAACGCGTCTCAGCTCGGAGCGTGGAGCGAATGCTTGTGGTGCAGAACCTCCTGTGTTCGATCCCCACCCACTGCCCGCTTAGGATCTGGATGAGTTCCGTATACCGGCACGCGTTCATGTGATTACTACTGCGTGGTACACGTTAAAGACCCAGGTTAGCGGTTGCACTGCACTGGCTAAATTTCTCATCTACGGCTAAGAGACAAGACAACCATGGAGGCGTACTATCGAGGCTGTCTAAATATACAAGCAACACAAATTTTGTGCAGCAGCAGGAACATACATTTCTCTGCCGTTCATCGCAGCGTATGCCCATGGCGTACAGTGCTATCTTCTAATACACGGGCTAGGCTTCTACTTTTTAATGCGAAAGCATTAACTGCCTCATGGAGCGAGCTGACGTCATCAGTATGAAGCGCGAAAACGGCTCCTAGCTTCCGCCGCGATCCTAATAGGAGCGGTTCGCCTCCGGTTCCATTGGCTGGCGCGCGTCGACGGGGCTCCCATTAGCCGCTGCGCCATGGCCTCCGAGATCCCGAAGCGCGCGCGCGCTAGTACGCAGTAGACGACAAAAGGAGCGGACGAGCGGCTTGCATGCTTTCGCATTCACAACTCATAAGAAATGCTTAGGTGTACCTCGACCTTTTGATGGCCCGGCACGGTTCGAATGATTTATACCGTGACCCGTGGTAGCGATTCCGTAAACGTTTCGCGCACTCGCCACTGGGCGCCGTATCTTTATGCGGAAACGGTGCATTTCGTTCAAATGTTTCTCCATCTCAGAATATGTATAACGTTTACGAGAGCGTATAGAGCGAGCACCCCATAACTGACTCCCACCACCAACTGGCATATGTGCCGCCTTCGATCCGTAAAGTTGAGTCCGTATGGTAGTGACCACTTCGGAAACTCGGGGTGTTCACTCTTTGCATCGTGATTGGTCCTACGGCGTTCTTATCGGTTAACGCCGCCATCTGATTGGCTCCGGGGCAATATCAGGATGCTGATGACTCGCCACACCCTGCGTTTCTCGAGCTGTCAGGGACTATACGGAGCGCAAGTTCGTCTGCTTCTTGCGCAGGGTTGCGGTGACGTCAGAACGCCGAGCCCTCATTGACTCCGAATGGAAGGGTAGCGGATAGACCTCAAGGCAGCTAGCAATGACGTCTACCCACTATTCTGCCAGTCAGAGCCAATCAGAACTCGGCGTTCCGACGTCACTGCAACCATCGCGCAAGAAACAGACAAAACTTGCGCTCCGCATGAACGACGACCTCGTGACTCTATTACCACCTTTAGAGCACATGAAGGTCACTAAGATAACTCTTGACAAAATAAGAACGACAGAGAGGCCTCGTGAGCTTGGAGAGTGCACGCACAACCAGAACACGGTGGTCAACAACGTGGTGCGCTTCTTGTTTAGTCAATGACTCTGTTCTAACATAAGGTGTCCAGGAGAAGCTCATCCTCCAGGACGCGCTCGTTGCCTTCTGTCGTGCTTTGGCTGCGTAAGCGCAAGAGACACCGAAATACAATCGAAGGTAAAAAGGCCGCACTGGATAGGGAGCTTTTAGCGCATATTTCATGTCGCAACATGGCTACATTCTAAGAACTACGGAGCATCTAAATTTCTTCAGAACACTCGAAAGAGTCAATGTCAATCACTGCATTCGGAGGGAACTCGGCAAATTCGTAAGGCTGCAAATATTCTGGTACCTCAAAAAATACTCTGCGCTGTGACACTGGAAATGACGTAAGCACGGGAAACGTTATGGCCAATGTCAAAACGCAGTCGGCTTTATTAGGTCCAGATATATATTCAGCAGCAATTGACTCTCTCAACTGCTTTGTGGGAAAGTAGGCGCGCGGAATATTTGAGAGTGCACTGCAGAGTGAAGTGCCTTTTCCCCACGCTTTCAAGGTGAATAGGGGAGAAGGGAGGGAGTCTAGCCGCCTTTTGAGGTAGACGTCGATGCTACTTCAAGCCTCGGAAGTTCTTAAAACCACGTTTCTTTCTCCAACGAAGATGAAAAGAAAGCGTACTTACGAATGGCCTCATCCACGTGATCTGCGCACTCGCGTACTTGTTCTTGGAGGACAAGGCGCGGTGCGAGGGCGGGAATTCGGGGTCCTCGAAGAGCAGGCCGCGGTCCCTGCAGATCCGCTTCAGGTACGAGTACCCGGGCGGCGGGCCGTGGCCGTTGGCCAGAGCCGTTGCTGCAGTGGCCACCGCGGCCGCTGTAGCCGCCGTGGCTTCCGTTGCCTCCGCTGCCGCCCCCGTTGCCACCTCCGCTGCCACCTCCGCTGCCGCCACCACTGCCGTTGCCTAGGCCGCCGCCATTGCGGTGGTCCTCGACACCGGACACACCCATTGGGGGACTCCCGGCGTCGCCGTCCCCGCCGCCTCACTCCGCTGAGGGATCAGACAGAAATCAGAGAGTGGTTAATGGGGCAAGTCCGTAGTCCTCTAAACAATGAAGCGACACCACACCACCCCTGTGGGATCAGACAGAAAGTGCAAGAAGGAATGGCTAATTGGTCAAGCTGGTACGTGTCTACAATGACAACAAAAATGACACCTAGCTCTTTGCCAGACTCAAAAACAACAAAAAATAAGGTGTGGTTTTCGCCGACTATGCAGTGGTGCATTGTGTAAACATTTGCTGTTCCTTTTCTCGGCCCCGTAGTGAGACGTGTCTCTTTCTTCTTTATTTTTATTTGGCTTTTTTTTAAAGTCTGGCCGCGCGATTGGGTTTGAGAAGGCAAGATTCAGAGCTGAAACAGCGCTTTACCGGTTACACCATGCAGCTATTTATTACTCGCTCCTGCTGCATATATGGGCTTGTAATTAAGCCGCTCATGTTTAGTACCATTGGTGACTGTTCATGTTCTATGAGTATTCGGGTGTTGCCTTGGGCCAGTGCATTGGCTCAAGAAATGTGAGTTCGAAACTTCAAATCTTGAAACGTGGCCTGTTGTATCCATGGCTATAGAAAACGTTAAGTACGACCGTTTAGTAAGATTAGAAATAACCTGACTGAGCTAAGATCTTTGACGTAACACTTCTGTACTGGAAATATTCGGACAGACACACGAAAATGTTTTTATAAAAGCGGCGTGGTTGATATACTTTCCGAGATTAATGCAACGCGTTTCGGTGCCGTTCCTGAAATCTGTGCCAAGATTGCCAAGATTAAAATATACAGTCGCTCACAAGCTGCTGCTTCAAACCTTTCGTATTTCTAACATTCTTTCTCGCATAAGTATGCATTTATCGTGCAGTCATATGTCTTATTATCTGAGAATTAAGACATCGTGCGCTTGTTACGTAAGTTAATAGTTCAATGCCTCACTCAATCTCGAAACTGTACATTTTGTATTGCCACTTGCCACTTCCCCTTCCTGTCCACTTTCTGGTCTGAAATAAATACTCCCAGATTAAGAGACGAATTTTTATTCATCCCGTAATCATTGAAATGAAGTAACACACTGTCACCAATATCATCACGCGCATCATCGATATCAACCTCGTTGCTTCATATCGGTTTCTCGTGTTTTCCTAGCTATCGATACGTGTTAACCCGGATGAACCAAGCGATTTCTCCGGGACCTCTTTCAGTTGGATAACGCAGATTGCGCAGCAAGAGAAAGAAACAAGAGGCGGCACCCATTGCGAAACGCAGCCCGCGAAGATAGAAAGTAAAAGCCAAAACGCCAGCGTCTCTACACTCCATTCATCGCTACGGTGACAGTGCGATGGAATTATACGTGTACGTTGGACCAGTCGTATGTCTATCTTTCGCCACGTGATCACGCTCCCTCCCATGCTCCCGCGCAGAGAGCAGGGTCAGTTGATGAAAGCAAGGTGGTCGATTGATCCGCGGCGAGTGCGTATGGTTCTCACCGCACTGTCAGCTTAGGCTTGAACGGAGCGTATACCGGCAACAATTCCTCGTATAAAGGATCGGTTCGAAGCGTGTAGCGTTCGAGAGGTCGACCAAGCCGCCGACGGACCAGGAACCGTTGAGGGAGAACAATGGACGCATTAGGCCGTTAAATGCGCCGCGCCGCGATTGGCGGACGGACGCGTCCGGAGACAGGCGGGATAAACGGAAGCGTGCATGATGCGAGGCGCTGGGAACGGGCGCGTGTCAAAGGTCCCCCGCCGAAGGTTTGATCTCAGCTCGGACGCATAGGCGCCGCCGCCGCCGCCGAATCAAGCCGGCAAGGCCACGCACACTGAGGTATGCACTCGTGCGCGCAGTACCAGCGAAAAAGCCAATGACTGTAATTGTAAGTGTAATTGTGTGTATGTTTAGACAGCCGGAAGTTGGTCAGCCCAAGTTGGCGTCTAGTGTCTCTGCGGTAGAGGAGCAATCTATAGCCAGTGCAGTACCACTATCACGTTGCGCGAAACGCATCTTCGACTGGCGTGCTTATCAATCGCCCACGCATCGAAAAGGGCCTCGGATGTCGCTATCCAGGGGTTGACCGTCTAAACATCCTAGAGAATCCTGGCGTTGGGCTGTTTCCGCTGGCGAAAACTGCAAGCGGGCGTAAGGGACGCTCTCGTCGCGAGGTCCGATCTCGTGTTTGTTTTTGATTATTATAATTAATTAATATTATTATTATTAATACATACTGTGACCTTATTCAGTGGTCACCGTAGGAGTAGGGTTAAAGTGGCTCACAGCAATAATGAACAAAATATAAAAAACACACTATACTTCGTTTCAGCTTGGGTCCAGACGCAGCCGATGCTACAAGCGCGAGCTCCGGGCTTCCAGCGTCCCTGCCAAGCACGCGCGCTCGTGCAATGCAAGCACTATTCAGGGCCACACGCTCGCGCTCGTAGCATCGGCTGCGTCTGAACCCAAGCTGAAACGAAGTATAGAAAATAACAAAGGCTAATGTATGCATGCATGCATGCATTCGCGTTGAACCGTCGACGTTGTTCATGGAAAAAAAAATAAAAAATTATTGTGAAACTAAATTGCATATTGTTTCAATTATAAAATCGCCCAGTCAGTGAAATAGGGAGAAGGAAATCTATTTGGAGCGCCGGGTGGCACAGTCCTCATTGACAATTCTACGCGACATTTTCAGCCACTCTATGGGGCGCCGGAAGGAAACTGACTCGAGTCCCAGAGAAGTCATGGCATGGGAGGAACGTCCGTCGCACCTGTTAAAAATAGAGCTAACGGCTTTAGCCTGAACAAAATCAAGCAAATAACATCGCTTTTATTTTTTTAATATTTTTTATTTTTGGTAAGGGTCCCAGAAAATAGATCTACACTCTAAAAAGTGCCCGTGTGTCTACTTTCCTCACAACACTTGGAGAACCAATCACCGCAACATACGGAGGCAGCTCAGCGATTGACGATGCCGAAACATATGTCTGGACCAAAAACGTAGTCTGAGTTGTGACATTAAGCAATGCAAAACGTCACGCTTGCATTGCTTGATGTCACAACTCAGACTGTGTTTTTTGGTCTAAACAAACGTTTCGGCATCATCATTCGCTGAGCTGCCTCCGTATGTTGCGGTGATTGGTTCTCCAAGTGTTGTGAGGGAAAGTAGACGCGCGGGCGTTTTTTTTGAGTGTATGCTCTACAATTGGCCGTCGAGTGACTGACTGCGGAGTGACCTGCAGCAGAACACGGTTCCGACACGTCCACCTCCGCAGCTATGTCCCCACCAGGACCACGACAGGCGACCGCATGCCATTTCTACGACGTCATCAGGCGGTAAGACGCGGAAAACACACCAGTCGGAGAGGCGGTACCGGCTCCGTAGCACCACTAGGCAGTAGTGAATCGTGATACACGATCGCACGTCGGTATGCTGCTCATCCAGATCGAAACGGGCAGGGGTGGGGGATGAGCACAGTATCCCCGGGCTTTACAGCGTGAGTTTTTGCTCCACGTGCTGCGAGGGGCGGTGCGGTACTCGGGCACATTTTTCTTGGCATTCCCGAGGAGAGGAGGAGAGCGCGCAAACAGCTTTAATCAGCACTCAAAATGAGAGACGGCACTCGTGCCAGTACTTTTAGCTGCATTGCCAAGAAAACTTGTCCCCGAGCATAACATACTCGGCCACTGAACACTCCCCCCCCCCCCCCACCCACACACACACACACACAACGCCTTGCAACCGGGTGTTTGGGACGTTCGTCATGCTTCGTAAAAAGTGTACTGAAATAATAACAGTGACAAGCGAGCTGGCGACCGCGTAACATCTTATGGCGAATTCCACTGGGCGTTTTGGAGCGCGCCGGGATCCGGAATGGAGCACATGATCCGAACGGGATCGCGCCGCCTACGGATCCCCTGTGGAACATGACCACTGCTCCGGGATCGGCGGATTCCTTCCCGTCATTCAACTGCCCGGGAATCCCCTTTCCGCGGCCGCCGTGGTCGTTTCGAAGACGTTTTCGCAATCGCTGCGCTAACACGTGTTCGACGCAGGAGCGGCAGGAATGGCTCCCGTAGCGCGGCAAAACCTTCCCTTCTTGGAAAACGAAGTGGCTGTCGAGCCAAGGGGTAAGCAAGCGGCCATTGCGAATTCTTCTGAGGCGAGATGGGCGAGATCAGGCGAGATGCCCCGCGAGAAAGGAAGTCACGTGTGTGCGCCGAGGGCTGGCCCGGCTGGCTTCCGGTTGAATCCGCCGAAATCGTCGGAGTGACTTTTCTCGGATCCAGATCGAGATCTGGAGCGGGAGCCAATCCTAAACGACTTGTGGAACACGTCCGTCTCGATCCCGATCGCCCAGTGAAATAGGCTCGCCCCAGAAAAGTCGATCCCGGAGCGCTCCAAAACGACCAGTGGAATTCGCCATTAGTTTTTTTAAGGCGAAAGCCTTGCTTGTCTCATTACGCGAAAAAGCGGCGGCGTTGTGCCCGACAGATGGTCACACCATTACGTCACCGAGCATGCGCCTCAGAAATAAAACACAAAGAAAAGCGCAGCAACGCAGATGCTTCGTCACGGAAGCCTGCAGGGGCACTCAAATTCGAAGCGAATGCACCTCAGAAATAGAACACAAAGAAAAAC
Source organism: Ixodes ricinus (assembly GCA_037355805.1). Lineage (NCBI taxonomy): Eukaryota > Metazoa > Arthropoda > Arachnida > Ixodida > Ixodidae > Ixodes > Ixodes ricinus. The sequence continues at coordinate 131,833 of JAZHYW010018537.1, forward strand.
ACAGAAACGCGAATGCTTCGTCACGGAAGCCGTCGTGAAGCCGGCGGAGTTCGCCGCGCCTGCGCAGTGGGGGAGCGTGACGTCAACGCCGGAGCGCCGTGTGCAGAAACGAACGCGCTGCGCTGCTTGTAGGAATGCCCTGCATGTAGAAATGTTTTCGCATTTCTACACGTAAGCAATCTTAAGTGTCTCTGCCGATTTGTTTTTAGGTTCCTCAGTGTCAGGCGTTTTTTATAAAAGCAAAGTAATTATTATACGGTTCTTTCGCTTCCTTTGAAAACTTCCCTAGCAGGCTGCAGAAAAAAAAATAAATAAGAGTCATGAAATCTGTCCAAAAAAAAAAGTACTATTTCAAAAAAAAGGAACAAAAACAGCCAAACAGATTTTGCCAGTTTGAGATGATTTACGTTAAAAGAAGACGGCCTCAACTCAACTGTAACTTTTGTTCCTTTTTATCAGTCAACGGCCACCTTTTTCAGTTTTTCCAGACATACAAATCTGTGTCTAGAGACAGTCTGATCAATCTGACCACTTATAAGCACTGTATGTGCCTCGTTTTTGTTTTTTTTTTACGTTTTTAATTTCCAAGGTTATTATTTCACAAATTTGCTGAACGCTTTGTAGTGCTTGGTCTTTTATTCGTTTTTCAAGCATGGTATAAACCAGCAGGACTTTATGAAATTATAATGGTTGATGGCATGTTACCAAAGCGAAAATTAGGTTTTACTTTTTCTATTGGTTTTTACGAAAGAAAAGAGAACTGTGCCCAGGTAGGTATCACGTAATTTCTTGGCAATAGGAAACCGTCTATATTCATACCTCTTTCTAGAACGAGCAAAAGTTATGCGGGTCATGTACTGTGTCTTTATAAGTATACGTATGTCCAAGGTCGGCTTGCTTGGAACGAACAGAGCCAAACAAACTGAACGTTTGTTGGGAACAACGGTATGCCCAGCCTTCTAATTGAACTCGATTAACCGAACGGTTCATTATCCGGCCTGCACAGCAAAACAATGCTTTAGGATCCGGTTTGTCAGCCAATTAAAATATCGCTTTCACTTTTCGTTCAGCAAACCAATTGAGGTGTGTCACGAAAGTCAGATGGGTTTTATTATACGACTTTGTAGCCCCTTGTTTTATTTAGAGACGAAGGCTTAAAACAGTTAAAAAAAAAAGACCGTTCATGTGCGTTGTGAAATATCGAATCAAATAAAAGTTTGTCCTATTTTTTATTTTTATGAATTATACTTTTAATTACCCACGAAAACATACGTCATGCCGTGATCATCTACATCCACCTTCGCCTGCCACACGCATGAAAGAAGTCAGCACTTTTATTATTTTTAGTTAATTGTGTAAGATCTTCGCACGAACTAGTTAGCTGGGAAGAGTTACGCAAGACCTGCACAGATCAACCCCGACGTAAACAACCTTTTGATCTCTCCATCACAGAAATAGACAGAAGCTCTCAGCTCGAAATAATCTCTCGAGTGCTCTAACGAACGAATAGTGAAACAGCTGCTGCCAGAAGGTCGACGCCGATTATCAGCACTCGCCTACAACAAGGGACGTCGTCATCGCCTCCACCCGTTTACAACCCGCACGCGAAGTGATCGGAGAGAACCCCGGACCAAGGGGAACAACACCCTGTCGCCACGCGTGCGGGTTGCGTGGGTTCTTCCGGGAACACCTAGCTCGTGTATCTGCCTACTCCAAGCAGCGTCGGGCTGTCGCCTCCTTCGCTCCAGGAAGACCCTCGCCTTCTTTCTGCAATCGCGTCGGTGAACTTGCTCATTCGCTGCTCTCTCTTCGGAGTCCTGTCTTCTTCTCCGCTTCTTCCAGGTGGGCGGAGTATTGCCGACCTCGAGCACTGCCGCGGACGATGCTGGCACCGTGGGCCGTGCTGCGAGCAGAACAAAAATGAAGCTTCTTCCCTGTCGTATTGCGTGTGGCAGCTGTAGGTCTCTCTTCTCTTACGCGATGCCCAAAAAGGCACCGTAATGTTGAGTCTTCTTAAATGTTGGTTGATCTTTTTTTTCTTCTTCTTTCTTTGGTGCTGATTGAATTTGGGTCTTGAAGTCGGCGAATACTTGTTGGAATGCCCCGTTCAAGCAGAGCGGTGCGTTCTGTGTGTCTTTCGGTGCTTGTCCAGATGGCCGACCGCAAGGTCTCGCAAGTGCGTGGGTGGCCGATGTATAGCGGGGAGAGCCGTGCGCTGAAAAATGATCCGCTTCGGGTGTTGCTGAGTGCGCTGCGCCCTTGAACTGGGTATGGCTGCCTCGCCCGAACTGCCCGCTTAATAGCCTAGTTGCGCTGGACGAACCTTACAAAAATACTGGAAACAACAACAACAACAACAACAACAACAACAAGCAGAGCTCGTAAACATGTCGGTCCTCACGTTTGAACGTAACAAACAGGCCACAATCAGAGATGTTTGTGGACAGTAGGGGACAAAAAAACATTCGACTCTCTAGCTTTTGTTGATTCCACATTGATCCAAAAGCCTTATGAGAAATTTATCTGTTTGACACCTGCATACAAGAGGAAAGCCTTCCACTGTTCAGTGCTGTATGTGACTTTACTGGTTCTTGTTTTTCAATTTGATATATATATATTATTGCATGCGTATATTTGTGTATGAATCTTTGGGGGTATCTTGGCCGTCCTCTTAGTTTAGGTCTCCATTGTCTTAGGTCACCAAAATGAACCTTAACCATCCAGCTTTCTTATTTAAGCTTGAACGTTATAAATGCTTTGGGCTGTATTGTCATGTAAATCTTTTATATGTATGCATACGTCCGTATGCATGCATGACCTATGTGAGAGGAAACAGGAAAATTTTGGCATCGAATTATTTGGTTTCCCGCTGATTCTCAAGGTAAATACGAATAATAATTATTGACTGAATTTGCTCTTCAATAATAATAATATATTCTTTGCTCAGCCCATACAATTTTGCTGCTTTAAAAAGCAAGGAACGCACGCGCTGCACGGATGAAAGTTGAAGGAGCATGGTGTGTCAATATCGAAGTGAACAGCTATGCACAACACACAGTTCATGGGTCAAACAAACAAACGCTGTGCTGCTCACGTAAAAAAAAAGAAAGAAGTAAACGGTTAGGCGGCTTTTGACTACTACGAACCCGAACGTCAAGGAAGATCGGCTGGCTCTTATTCGACGCGTGTCTCGCACGTACGCGCACGCCAAAACCAGGACTCTTTATACTTCAACCCGTCTTTGAACAAAGAGAAACACGATCGAGAATCCACGTCTCTAAGAAAGAAGGCACGACGAGCAGCGAGGAGAACCCAAACCACCAGCGTGATTCACAAACGCGAACCGAACAAGCGGCAATTTTCCCATCCGCCCATTTCCTCGTGTAGCATTTCGCAACCGAATGAAGACACCCCTGTCGTCGGAGCGGCCATGGCTCGAACCGAAACGCTTCACCCCGAGAATGCCGTGCTCGAGAGGTGTACCCGCGCCGCGTTCGCCTCTGCATAGAGAGCCTAGATTTGAGAGAGAAAGCAATTCAAACGATGCGTTTGCAATATAAAGGTGGACCCCCTTTTCGCAAATTGGTGGTTATACGCGCGCATGCGCGCGTCGCCGCTTGGCGAGGAGGATAGCGGGGGGGGGGGGGGGGCTAAGCAAAGGTGGGAGACGCTTGAGGATGATAAACCCTTGCTCCTCGCATTTTGTATTGCCAACGCGCACATAACCATGTGACCGCGAGCTCAATCGAAAAGTTGGAAGCACTCCCAGATCTAGGCACACTGTCTCTGTACGTTGGCGGCGCTAGCGAGACCGTGCATCGAGGAGTCAGACCTTGACCCGTTCCTCTGGAGGAGAACGCTGTTGTCTTTGATCCTGGCGCGGCCACTCAAAATGTTCTAAATTGCCGGCTCAATCTGCGCCTCGAAGTTCCGTCACCGTTGTGTCGACAATGGACGCTGTGTCGTTCAAAGTCGATTTTTTTGTTGTTGTTGTTTTGTTTTCGAGAAAGAGCTCGTAGAAAGGAGACGAGGTTCGGCATACCGTGGAACTGACTTTGGCGCCTTCAAATTTCAATTAAGGCTCTCCGTTGATGAAACGGGAAAGCGCTAAGCGCCGCTAAAGTAAATTTGCTTGGAGGCGAAACCTTTGGGAAAGGAATGACTCTTTCGAGAATGACGAACGGGAGAATATAAAGTGTCTATAGGAGAAATCGTCAGACGGCGACGACAAAGAAATTAAGCAACTCGACGGGCGATCAATTTCGACGGGATTGCGCCGGGGGCCGCAAGGACACTGGTCGGCATTCCTACGAAGATTGCGGGAGTGGAAGGGTGGCCTCGTGCAGGCCATTTGGCACCTCGGGCGTGCTTTATCGACGACCACTGTAGAAACTTCCGCGTCACGAGTGCGGTGCTCTGGCTGTGGTTCTAGACGCATTCACGTCTTTGAGCGCAATCGCAGCTTTTATGTTTAGTATGAAGAAATTCTGTAGAGGTAAGAAATGAATATATAGCTCTACAACGCGATTGTTTCATTTTCTTGCGGACGTAAGGCTTTTACAGTGGTGCGTTCAAGTAGGTCTGGTTCACACCCCGGTTGCGAATCTCTAGAAGTTCCAATTAAGCCCTATACTTTATAGAGGCGTCTCGGGGTTCACTTTCCGCCCTGCTTTGTGTCAGCGTAGGGACAACATTTGCTTTGCCAATATGACACCACCCGCGCACGTATACCGAAATAAAATTTACCTGACAAAACTTTATCAAAAGGTGTCAAAGTCGCGCTATAAGATACCCATGAGCGATAACATTACGCAAAAGCAGAAAGCGGTTCGGCCTACAGATTAAAAGCAAAAGAGAGAAGCTACCCTTTGTTGTAGTGGAACAATTTCACCCAAAGCATTATCTTCTTTACGGTTTCCCAACCGGCGGCTCTAAGATGTTTTCCCAAAATATGCTCGTAGATTGGGCTAACTTAGTTGTATTCGCTGGCTTCTTTGCCGAGTTCTAAATAATTCGTTGCTCTTGCGTTGTCTAAATATATACGAGACTGCACTCGTTTATTTTTATTTTTCTCTCTGGGTTTCTAGGGTAAACACAAACTATTTGCAAAGAGGAAGCGAAACCGCTTCAAGAAGTTGGAAGAGAGGCGAGCTCGGAGGACTTGAAACGCGCTCTAGATGCACGAGAACGCTCGGCTATCTGCATCATTTCAATGATGGCTGTTTGGGGCAACGAGTGAGTCGTCCCAGAAAGTGGTACGGTTCTCGAGCTCCGTTCGGACGAGCACCCCTCGTACACACACACACACGTTCATGCCTGAGAACTACGGCATCTCATGAAATGGTCAAGAAACAGCGTCTCGAAATAGACGAAGAGAAATGAGCCCACTCCAGGAAGTTTGCCCCAGAAAAAAGGAAGTGCATCACCGAGTGCATATACGCACACGCTATCCCATCTTTGTGCGGGTCCGCGCGTAACCCGTCTTCTTCGCTAAGCGTTATTATTATTATTTTTTGCTCGTTGTTCAAATGTTCCGTGGGAGCGCTGAAACAATGCTAAATATGGAGACTGTTAACGGTTCTCCCGAGAAACAAAATACATTGATCATATACACAAACACACACACAGAACACACACAGCATAAAAATAACAACAGACAGTGTTTGGAAGAAGCTAGAAAATGACTACCCTATAGCTGTTTCTTCCTCGGTATTTTAGCTTACTTCGGTGTATCCAAATTCCAAACTATACTAAATAATCTCATGTAGTATAGTGCAAATGCACCGGGATAGATGATTGTAGTTGGCATGTATGGTCAGACAGCCTGCAAACAGATTGCGAACGCAAGGGCACCACGAGATCCGTGCTTCGAATGCAGCATGGCAACGAGCTCAAGGAGAAACTTGGTACGCGGCATTCGAACCACGGATATCGCGGTGTACTGACGTCCGGCAGATTGTCGTTTGTATGATGTATAAGCAGTGTGGCCCCGGCTTTAGTCTCAATCAGTAGCTTACACCCCCCCCTCGTCCTTTCCTCACACACCTAACACACAACCGGCTTCTAATATGGAAACCCGGCGAAAAAAGTCGGCAAAATTTCGGCGGCCGTGATGGCCGGTGCCACGCTTAACTTGGCAACGGCTGTCACTGCGTCCAATCCAGTCCGGATATCACACTGGCATGTCTTACCTGAAGTACACAAACTTATAATCCCCCCCCGGTCCCCCAACCTCCCAAAACAGATCCTGGAGTGGTCGTGGAGCGAAAGCTCCGCTGCAGAACCCAGGGATCCTGTGCCGAACTCAGCCATTTTGATCTGGATGAGCAGCGTACCTCCGTGCGGTCGTGTATCGCTACATCAAGATGCGCGTTGAAAATCAGCAGTCGAACTGCACTGACAAAATTGTTCATCTATACCATTCCTGGATAGAGCATTTGCCCAATGGGCGTGTGATGTTGTGTCTGCTGTAGATAAAGAATTAAATCAGTGCAGTATATACAACTGCTAGCACCAGGCAGTAGTGGCTACACGAACACGCGCCGGTACGATACTCATACATACATTTAATAGAAAACCGGCACAGATGAAGACATTTGCGTTTTAAAATCGTGACCTTTTTTATTCAATGCAGGCATATGAGCTCATGCGTATTTAGAAAACAAAGAAACATATGCGGCCTTCTCTCTAATCTGCCCCTAAGGCGATTTAACGCTTCACTTAGCGGAAATAGTATACAGGTCGAGGTGGTCATACACACGAACTCTGCCGTTCCGTATGTGAGTGACCTCGCTTATAGAATGGCTAAATGCGCGGGGAAAGCAACTGCTGCGTGTTTTCGGTGCCGGAACTCTAATCGATCTATTGCAAAAAGATACGCATCTCTCTCCGGGATAATCCGCGTGGTACGGAGAAGCAAGCTGCGCACGTCGTCTTCCAAGACTGACTTCTCCATTGAAACTTCTTATCACAGAATGTATGCAAAGTACCCTTTAAACTATGTAGCATCTTTTTTTTATCTCTTCATTATTTGGCTGTATAACATTAGAAGAAAAAAGAACACGTACCTCGGACGAATTCTTTTGGGAAAAGGTTTATCATATGATCGTGCTCTCAAAAGTAACGCTCGACTGTTCTTTTTAACTGCTTGTTGAACATTTAAAATAAACCTATTATAATTAAGGAAGGAATGAGATGAAAAACCTCTACTTAAACGTTGCTACGCAAGTCAGATAAATGTCAATACCATGAGGTATATACCACCTCACAATGAGCTGAAACACTCAATGTGGACTCGTGCTACACCTACAGTTCCCACAAATTCTGCTATTTCTCAAATTGTGAAAGGGTTAAAACATTGAGACCTAAGCTCCGCATTCCAACACATGTTGGCACCAAAGAGTCTTTAAAAACTGACGGGTAAGGCGAAAAGCGTTGAGGGCTGTTTCAGCTCATATTGTCCGCGGTAGTACATGTATAGGTATATATTTTTGTTTATACCAATATATTTTACTTCTGTAATGATTTAAGAATTTAGCTCTATTTTTATATGTGTTATTTAGAAATTGAACGTATATTTATGTGGTAATGTGATCTTGGCTCAGAGCACAGCTGCGACTTGCTCAAAGCGTACAGTGCCGTTTGTCGTAGGTATTGTTTTTCTAAATGTATCTTGTAACGTAATTTTATACAAGAACACAAGATTGAGATTGAAGGAATCAGCTTAACGTTGTATTAGATTAGAAGCCTGTCGCGTTCCCAGTCTTACAAATTACATTTGTGACCAAAATTACGTCAATTAGAAAGACTCTACTGTTCTTTTGCCCTACACTATCTATCACAAATAATGGAGACGAATTCACTGAAATACCTATCAAGGCCCGGTACAACCTACGCGTAACCGTTCCACGAATAACACCCGCGTCCCTCAGCTCGTCAATTCGTCGCGCCCTACCGCACGCGCACCTTACGTCTCCGGAAATAAACACGTCACGCCGGCCGCGCGCTCACGACATCCGCCGTTGTTCAAGATCGCGGAAACGCTCGCATCCTCGCGTGTGTGGCGTGCGCGCACGTAACACGTCTCTACGTCTCGAGAGCCACTGCGGGAACCAGCCAAGAACCGGAAGATGAAGGCTAGACAAACGGAACCGGAACCGGCGAAAAGAAACGACGCAGAGCCGCTGCAGGTGTGGCACCGCGTTACGCAACACCACCTATTAGCGCCGAGACCTTTCGGTTGCTCCTTTTCATGGTTTGCATCCGCGACGTCACGACCACGATTTGCCTCGTCGCGATGTCAATAGGCACGTAGCCAGGATTTTGTTTCGGGGGGGGGGGGGGGGGCGCCCATGACAAAATGCTGTATGAGGGGGAGGGGGAAGAGGAGGCCCCAGCAAAATAAAAGATTTCGGGGGGGGTGCCCCCCCCTTCCTTCTCCTGGCTACGTGCCTGCGTCATGAGTTGTCATCCCGGCTATACCCTGTTTCCCCTTATGGTGTACCGCAGGGTACATCATAAGGTGGGGGCACACCACTCTGGGGCGCATCACTGCGGCACAAGCTCTCGTGCCTTAAGGGCAGCCTGCCAAGCTATGAGCTCGCGCTTCTAGCCTTCGCTGCGATACAACATAAGGCGAAACGCAGTATAGACTTTTTTAATGTTTACAAAATCACAGTCCCGCGTGCGGTCTTCACAGCTCCGCACGCGCGTGTTCGTCGCTTCGGAAAGCGAGGAAAGCACGCGCCATACGCACGAACGGTCAAGATGGCACCGGCCACACGCTCTTTTTGGAAAGGTCTATAGTTATCAACAGTTGCGACGATACGTTCGACGATGTGTTTAAAAAGCACAGTGGAAGCTAGGAGCCATCGCGTCCTGAAACCAACACAGTCGAAGTTGCCAGTCTGGCAACGCTTTTTTATTCCTGTGGTCTGGCCATTCGCGGAAAGCCAAATGCAGCGAAGTTTCTTATCGTACACGTCCCTAATGGAATCACGGACAGGATGAGCGACTTCCTGCACGCGGTCATTGCCTTCCGTGGTGCTTTGGCTGCGCGTGCGCGCTCTCACGACGCGCCGAAATGTTATCGAAGGTGCTCGCGCTGGAGGGCGGGTAAACTGAAACTCCTCCCTGATGTTCTCACTCTGTGAGTGACTAAGTTATAATCGAGGCCCGTGAACATCCTCCTCTGCCTCCACGTGACAACATCACCCTAGGACGGCAGCAGCTCAGCAACGGGGCCCGCGAGCAGAACGTCGAGCGATCTTCGACGCGCCTAGCGCAAGTTGAGGCAGCTCTCGAGTCCAATACGTGCCAGCGTCCGATCTCACTGTGACGACGTCAAAATACCAGAGCACGAGCTGTAATTATTACAGGTAATTTTAGCTACGCAGCCATGGTGGAGAATAAAAATCCAGATGATTATATTTATATATATATATATATATATATATATATATATATATATATATATATATATATATATATATATATATATATATATATATATATATATATATATATATATATATATATATATAATATATATGTTAAAATACCGAGCAAAAATAATCTTAGAGGTATTTGTTTTTGTTTACCATTTGTTTATCATTTGATGCTCTATATGTGCATTCGTTTTGTATTTAGATCGAGGAGTCATTGAGCAAGAAATATTCATATCGGATTATATCAAATCGGAGCGTCCAGATTTCCGTGTATTAGACCCTTCCCTCGTCAGTTGCATAACGTCCTATGGCAAGGAAATAAGAACGCGAAAGGAAGAAAATAACAATAGAAAAGGAATGTCCTAGTGCAAGAAAATCAAAACGCAAATGAAAAAGGAAATAAAGCCTATTCACTAACCCGGAAACATAACAAGCTTTTGTTCGTATTTTTGTTTTCTACCATGGCGGGGTTTACTCAATAAAAAGTTGTTAGTAATACCGTAGCTTAAATTTACAGTAATTATTTTTTTTCCTAATCGTTTTTAGTGATAGTACAGATTGACAAATTAATCTGTCATTTATAAAAATTCATCTACTGAATAAAAGTCACTATTTTATTGCTAGAGTGATTTAAATCCAATAAATCTGATTTAAATAAAATATATCTGCGTTGTATAAACTAAATCTGATTTTTTTTTCTTTGATCATGATTATTTTTTATTTCGCCACACACCCTTGTTGCTTTTTGATGTTTTCTTCTTTAATTTACGAGATGGCTTCTCTCCAATCGCTTCTGCCACAGTTCAGAAAACAGGTGCCGCTTTTTTCTGTATGCGTGCGTGATTCAACCGACATTGCGCGCTTTACGCATATCCGTCCCGAACGAGTTAAAATATAAAATAAAGAAAGTTGGAAGATTTAAAAGAGTCTGCTTCGGTCAAACCCGGCGTAACGGTTCAGCGGTTTCGAGGAAGTAAAGCGTGTCCTCTGCATTTCCCGCCGCCGGGCGAAGAGGATCTGTGACCAGAAGCACTCCTAGAAAACTTAAAATAAAGGTAAAGATAGAAAGAAACATACGAGGAGAGGGAGAAGCGAGGGACCCCGCAGTACGTCTCTGATCGGAGCTGGTATCGACGAAAGCGACCCCGTATGAGGATGTTCCAGAAAAAGAAAAGAAGAAAGTTTACGCGTCTCAAGAGCGACCTGCCGCGGCCACCGTTTAGCGCGAGCAGTCATCAGCAGAAGTCGAAAGCAATGGCGCTGGAAGCATCGGGTTCAGGTGTCTCGAGTGGCTGCGCCTAGCCTTGGCTCGACACCGGGCGGGCCGGACGAGTCGCTTCGTTTGCCCATTGGCGCGTGACCACTTGACCACATGCGTCGGGTGTTTCCAGACGCGTGCTACTTGGGAGGTCGTTGTACTCGTCTCTCGTCTCGACGCTTTTTTTGTTGCCGTTGTTTCTTCGCGAGTTCCTACAAGGGGTGACAATGGAGGCCGACCGCTTCCGTTGTTGCTCTTTCTTGCGCGTACGTTTCTCCTAAGAAGAGATGTTCCGGTCTGGTTTCCTCTCTCGAAAAGCGAGGAGAAAGTGCAAAAAAAGAAAATAGCAACGAAGGGCTAGCTTCGTGTCGTCGCTTTTTCAGTGCTGTTGCTGCCTGGAAGCTACACAGCTTCAGGCTGGCTCGACTTGTTGTACAACAAGAGCTCTCCTGTTTTGGTCGTGAAAGGAGCGGACTTCGCTAAGGTTCACTGAGGCGAGTGAAATGGAAAACTGTCGGTCCGTGAAGCGATGGTTCGAAGAAGGTGCCCGCCGAAAGGTTTCGGGTCGATAACAGACAAAGCCTCCCCAGTTCCTGCCCTGCGTAACACGGATACTCTGAACGGGCTGTGAGGCAGAAAGTGAATGGTTTTAAACGACGCGCTCGCCGAAAGCCTTTTTGCATCCCGGTGACTTCTTTTCACCGTGCAAGCTTCCGTCTCGAGACAAAAGGGAGCCGCTTGGCACGAGCGATGCTGATGACCCACCCACATACGCTCAGCTAACGAAGACGCAGAATGTTAATTCGATTACGTTACTTTTGGTGAGGTTTTTCTTTGCTTTCTACCACCACCTTCGTGTTTAGTTTGGACATTTGTTGCGTCAGACTTCCGGTGTCGGCAGTAACGTCTTCAAGGTTTCGCTGCTTGATAAGTTTCTCCCATGTTAAACCCCTATCGACATAGAGGTTTACGTCATCATTTTGAAAATCTTGAAAGAGTGATACAATGGGGAATACGTCAGCGTGACCCTTGGGAAACGCCACACTCGTCCCACTTTTGGAAAAAGCTAACGCTGACCCCCTCCTTTTTTTTTGGCTTTCTCTTGTGCTTTTGCTTGTACCAAAACTGAGAGCACACCCCAACAAGTGTCACCGCCGAAGTTGCAGGATAAATGTAGCCATGCCCCGATGTATGAACACTTTTGTGACATGCTCATTCCATTTGAATAAAGCATCTTATGAACGAAGCCCGCGCCTGTGCTTTCCCGCATAACTTGAAGGGTCCGTGGGAAAGTAGAGATGCGGAAACATTAGAACTCAAAGAGTAACCTGCGGGATATCGGGAATGACTTTCACACTCTCGTTGGCCGAGCCCGGATCGCCTTGTCTGGATAAAACCTGGCTTAATTTCCCTTTGTGTGCTATCCTATCCGCGTGTTCTGCATAAACGTAGTCGGACTTACACACGTCATATGTTCTCAGCCGAAATCCGTTACCTTCTTACTTGCTGCCTCAAATTTGTAAAATAAGTTCTAAAAATTACTTTGTAGTACGTGCGTGTGACTTCTTAATTACATTATTCGTCGATAATTATCTGTTTGCTGAAATTAGTCTGTGACGTACTTAGATCTCGCCCGGTCAGCCTGGAACCCAAACGAGCCATTGGGACTATTGCTGTCGAGACCGGTTATAACGAAGTCAACGGGAATCGGAAATCACTTCGCTATATACGCCATTTCGTTATAACCGACTTAGGTTAACGAAGTGCAAAAGGGAATGGGAAATCTTGATCGCTTTACGGTAGCCGCTATTTCGTTATAACCGACTTCGTTATAACCGACTTCGTTATAACCGGTCTCGATACTCGGTATGTAATTTAAGAGATATGCGTTTTTTTGTGTAAATGATATTCAGAATTTAATCTAAGTTAATTGCACTGATAAAAAAAACGAAAAAAAACATGCTTGTGGTAATGTATTTAGTCAGCACCTTCAGTCGGGTGGACCTTGTAGGACGTCCAAATTGTGAAGCTATCTGGAAAAGAAAACTTAGCAGGGATCATAACTATACTTCGTTTCAGCTGGGTCCAGACGCAGGCGATGCTACGAGCGCGAGCTCCGGGCTTTCAGCGTCCCTGCCAAGCACGCGCGCTCGTGCAATGCAAGCACTGTTCAAGGCCACACGCTCGCGCTCGTAGTATTGGCTGCGTCTGGACCCAAGCTGAAACGAAGTATAGCGTTTTCCTCATACACCCCAAATATCTGCGTGGAGGATACGTGGAGGATAAATCAAGGGGTAATTAATGGAAACAGAACTTTATCCGGAGGGCATTAAAGCCACGCTTATGCCTGCGTTAAATGTGACTTACACGGCACAGGAAGGTCTAACGAATACGCAAACGAGACTACGCGCACAATATCTCCTATTTCGAAGATAATTTCGCGAAAACGAGGCTGCAAAGGCACGTTTTAAAGTAACGATTGCGAACTAGCTAAAAATAAAATGCGTCTGAAAATGGAAACTCCGCAAATGCAGCGCACGAGTGGAGCAGCACGTGAACATTGCCTCTCACGGGCTCGCGCACCCCAGCCTTGGCAATGCTATCATTTGCATCAATCTGAAGTAATGCCCGCTCATTTAATTTCGAGCGCGATTCGAGCACAAAATAAATTCGAGGGAAGGAAAGGGAACCGTCCGTATAATTGACACACCGGACGCTCACAAAGTTACCCACTCCAATTTATGCGAGCCGATTTAATTGTACGCCGTAATCAAAGCGCGCGCGCTCGTCCAACTTTCGTCGATCCGTCAATATCAGAGCCGGTTATCGCACCAACGTAATTCGAGGGCACTTTTCTCTTTTTCCGAACCGCCATTATGAGAAGCTCTGAAGGCACTCGTGAGAGACCTCGCGATCCAAAAGGCGAGGCCGTATGTGGCAATAAGCCAACACCTCGCTACCCGTTATCAACTTACGCGCGGACGAGCGTGTTTGCAAACACTGAATCATTTAACCATTAAAAGCAACGTGAGATGAAAACAAATAAAAGCAACGTTGTACAAAGACAACGAGCGAGCAAGGCCGTCGTGTACACATTCAGTGAGAAACTCGAGGAATGCAAATAGGAGAGTCTCTTGCTTTTTCTTTTATAAGCAAGAACAGGCGGCTGTCCTCGTCGGCTCGTGGACGTAATGCGTGACCGCGCTGCTTCAAACGGCGCGTCGCTTTTCACCGCGGTTGTTTTCAAGGGCGTTTTGATGGACATTCCATCAGCAGGTGCGAATCGTCAGGGGGCGAGGTTGACAAATGGAGACGGATGGAGTGCTCGGGATTAACGGCGGAGCAGTGGCGTTCTTGCAGCTGCCGGCGCGGGTAAATATGATCGTCCCACTTTCTTGGCTGTGTTGTGTACGTCGGCGGTGTCTGTCTACTTGCGTTTTTGTGTATCCTCTAAACACACTTCAAATCGCGTAAGAAAAACATTTTTTTTCGTGATAAGCAGCGTACGAGCGATGTAATTGTGCGTTTTCTAGGCGCGAGACACACACAAACGACGAAACGTCCGCTTCATCGTACGACACGTGGGAAAGACGGCAGAATTTATCAGAATTCATCGTGGTGAGATCCGGTTGTTTTAGTGACGTATCGTACGACCCGTCAGGCGTTTTGTGTTTCTTCAGTTAACACTGACAGGGTATTTATGCTCGCCGATTCAGGTTTTTATTTCTACATGACATATGAGAGCCCAGCTACCCAAGACACAACTTGCAACTTAAAATTAGATTTTTTTTTCATCCAGAAATTTTTCGATCGAGAACTGGCCGGTTTGAGTTGCACTCATTCTCTTCTCTATGGTCAAGTCCCGTTCAGACACAACCACAAAATATAATCAAAGTCGTGGGTCATCGAAGGCACACACTCAATATTAAAAGTAGAAAAAACTACGAACCCTATTCTTTTTGTGACTTCTAAAAACTGCAAATACGTTGATTGAAAAATAAAAGTTGCGGAGTACCGGGGGCACATGCACTGCGTAATTCTCAACATGGCGTCGTATTGCGGGATTGCGCGGGAGCAGCGCGGGAGTCGCGGGCAGGATGGCTGGACGAAGCGGACTAAGCTGATGGCGGCGGACGACGGGCGTGGGACCTCTACTTCAAAACTTTCGTTCCCATAACCGGCAAGTCTGTCTAGCTTCGAAAGATATACATATATATATATTTTTTTTTTACCGATCAAAACAATCAGAATTTATTCCGTACGACACGCCCGACCACCAAGCCGATTTCGCACGAAGACGCCACCGAGTCATCGCCCCTTCTCCTTGCTGAAGAGAACTTGAAACAGGCGGCAAAGGTCAAGCACGAAGCGCGTACTTGGTATTGAATATGGATGCCCACAACATCTTTACTAGGCGCGATTGTGGCCAATGTGTGGTGCTGCCCGACTTCGAGCCTGGAGAGTGCCTTTGCAGCAGGGAATTGGCAGCAAACTTTCTGATCTACAGTTGATTGGCTGCATTACTGCAAACGAGAAGTTCCCCCTCGTGTGCTTGACCATTACAATGTAAAAACTGCCGTCTGCTTCGGACGGCCAAAGAGGAAAGAAAAGAAACGCGTTCGGGTGTAGCCACGTGACTTCCAGCAACTCTCTCCCCCTATATTTCTCTTCCTTCTCTCTAGTCGCCATTTCGCGCTATTACTCCGTGTTCGAGGTTCGGTTTCGAACAGTTGAGCATTTTTGGCTTTATTAAACATATATGTGACTCTGTAGCAAAATATTGATTGGGCAGTCTTCTGACACTATGATGAATCGCCTGGCAAAAATTAAGAATACATTTTTGGGGGGTGTCAGTGTCCCTTTAAACGCTCGCTTTTCTCGGCAGTCCATTGAATGAATAATGCAGCGCAATGCACTCGAAGCGGTGATCCTTGATCTTCTTTTATCGGTTTATTTAACACAAATGTCTATCAGTATCATGCTTCATTGGTAATTAGGTTTCAGTTCATTCAATACAAAGGTATATCATTTTCATGTTTTACTGGTGATTAGGTTTCATTTACGGAGTGGGTGACCCTGCTTGCCACCGAGAGAGCAAGATCACGAGGCGCGATAACTGCAGCCCTTTTCGTCTGGTTAACTTGTAGGAAGATCAGTTACTGGTGCTTTAAGTGCAAGGCGGGGAAGCGTGCATCCGAGTACTTTTGAGAGCGTATAATTAATCGCTTTTATTGCACATATATTTGTACCCTAAGCTGCAATTTTCTAATTCCAAGACAAATCAGGAAAGAAGCTGCACGTCCTTTTGTGCTTGAAAATTGTTACTTAAAAAATCTCTACGACTTAAACTAAGAAAAAAGGCCATTTATGATTTAACTTACGATTCACCTGAATTAATTTCTGAATATTTACTCACATGACCGATAAGAAAAGGAACGAAAGTCGATACACGCAAAACGAGTTAATTTGTTTCTTTGTTTACAGGATGCATGGTGTCCTTTATCTACAAAGGATTAATAAAGGGAATAAATTAAATGACCAGGGTGAGGATGGTACACGAAGCATCGCATATTTACATCGATTGATTTGTGAATTACATTGGAGCTTACTGAACTGTGTCGCTAAGTTACTTCGGTGCGTAACTAAAACCAAAAACTTTTAGCCTTTCCATTTTGGTGAAGAGGGAAGACCAGCGAAGCTGTACTATGGTGGGAATGAAGTATAATGGCCGCCACAAGTCGGCAAGCCAGAGTGGAAAGGCTCAAATGGTTGCCGCCATCTATGAGCGACGGCGGCAAGCAGACAACCGGCAAACACAACACTCTGGACAGCTACCGCCATCTATGAGCGATGGCGGTAACCAGATTTTGTGTCGACATTTCTTTGCGGGGGACAGTCCTGGGGAAACTAGCCTCAACAGCTCCTGCTGTAAAAATAAACAGGTCGCTTTTTCTTTTGTTTTAGAAAACAGAGATAAGATAGAGAGCAGCTTTCATCTATATGCTCCGTTACACCTTACGATGAACAGCAGCGGATGCTACGACCAAAGAGTGCCAATGCAGAGCTCAGCGTTTGTCACGTGACTTCCTGTTTGGGCGGAGCAATGCGCGCAACAGTGGATTGGTTGAGACGGCTTGTAGCTTCCGCTGCGGTCTATCGCAAGGCGAAACGGAGTATCGCAAGGGCTATATAATGGTAGTCTATCTTCCCGCTGTCTAAACTTCCCTGCAACGAATTTGACTTTGTAAGAGCTACTACCACGCGCGCCTCAGCACGGTGTCGTTGACTATGCAGGAGTTTAGGCTAAGTCCGTGCCGGCCGTGCCTGCCTTCGAGGAGCACAGAGGTCGGGCGCAACGAGCACCGAGGCTCCCTGACCTCCCGAGGAACGGCGTTTCCGTCACGACCCCGACCGTTCGTGGTCGGACTTTCGAGAGCGCCGTCCGGTAATGGCACCGGGAGGTCTCGCCTTTTCGACGCGCGCCGCGTGCTCGGCCACGCGCCCCCTGCGTGAAGGTTCTGGGCCCATTCGACTGCGATCATCCGCGCCGAGGAAAAAAGAAAAGAAGGCTTGCTTGAGGGGAAAGACATCGCTTGCGGCCTTTGGTGTTTTATTTGTACGTCATTCGTCACGACGAGGAGAGGCATGTCCCGACATGTATGTAGCCCAGTGACTTCCTCAACTGAATACGGCAAGTTCAACGCCGCGTGCACAGGGTCACGAGGAAAAAATGCAAATAAATGACGTGCGGCGCAATGGCGGTGAACCATTGGTTACCAGTTACGGATTCAGTAATGGAAGTGGCATTGGACCTTTTGTAGCAGGTTTCATAGAAGGCAGAATATTGGTTTCGAGCTGCCACTGACGGTTTTGGACCATAGACGCCAACGTCTGCTAGCACGTCACTTGAAAGTGTGTTTGCATCGCTAACTTGAGTTCATATCTGAAATTATTGAGGGTTCCTATTTGGTTCTGAACATTATTATTTAACACTTTTGGTAGTAAGAACAGATGCAAAAGAATTACACAGCCTTCTTTTTAGAAATAAGGCTGAGGTCATGGTCGGTTCCATTTACAATCGGTGTTAAAAGATTGTTCCAGAATAAGGTGTAGAGCAACACCTCCATTGAGATAAAGCCTCTCTTTCCTCCCCAATTTTACACCCAGTAGTTAATTTAGCCTCTAAGTTCCTCTAAAAAGTCGGCAAAAAATCAGCATATCCAAACGTCTAAAGCAAAAATACGTTTTATGAACACTAAATTCAAGATTCTAAAATATTAAACTGCTAAAGCAACCACCTACAAATCATAAGAAAATCTACATTTGTGCTTTAAAAAGAAGCTGAAACACTCCTTTAAAAACAAATGAATAGAGGTTGATTCTAGCGTAGCCTGATATTCACATTCTCATGAATGTGAATATCAGGTCCGTTTTCTCCGAAGATGTAACTTAAACACGAAAAAACCTCCGACCAGTCGTTATATCATAAGAAGATCTTTTCGGCCGCCAAGCGCGTGTCACTCAACGAGCTTGAGTCTTACCTTAGAGCGGTAAACCGGAACCCACTGCCTGCAACGGAAATGGCACCCCCCCCCCCGGTTGCCGCCATCTTGCCTGTTTGCCACATTAGTGATCACGTGACGTTAAGATGGCTGCGCCCAAAGGTGGGCCAGATCAGATTGGCCAGATCGCGGTCAGCAGATGGGCACTCTGGGGCTGCGTTCCAATCTTACTCGAATGGAGCCGAGTTAGTCCGGCGGATCAAGTCACGTGACAAGACAGATACAGCAATGCTGGACGCGGGTAGGTTTTCGAACGCAACGGGTACGAGAACTTCACCCAGGAGTGAGATAGAAGCTGCGTTCGATTTACTTGCACCTCCTGCACCGGTGCAGAAAAGTGTGAGGCGGTGTACTTCCGGGGCGTGTTCCAAAATTTACTCGATCCTACTCCAGGGTAAGGGTTTTGTACCTTGGCGTTCTAAAACCTACCCGCGTCCAGCGTTTTTCAATCTGTGTTGTCACGTGACAGGACCCACCGGGGTAACTCGGATTCATTTGGGTAAGATCTGGAACACAGCCCCGGTCGTATCTCAATAAATATACCGGAAGTAGACTGCCTCACACTTTTCTGCACCGGTGCAGGAGGTGCAAGTAAATCGAACGCAGCTTCTATCTCACTCCTGGGTGAAGTTCTTGTACCCTTTGTGTTCGAAAACCTACCCGCGTCCAGCTTTGCTGTATCTGTCTTGTCACGTGACTTGATCCGCCGGACTAACTCGGCTCCATTCGAGTACGATTGGAACGCAGCCCCAGAGTGCCCATCTGCTGCCTGCGATCTGGCCAATCTGATCTGGCCCACATTTGGACGCAGTCATCTTAACATCACGTGATCACTAATGTGGCAAACAGGCAAGATGGCGAGAACCGGGGGTGGGTGCCATTTTTGGCCGCTGGTTTACCGCTCTAAGTTTACTCAAGCTCGTTGGTGTCACTCGAGGGCCGCCCGAGCAATTGCAAGATTGTTAAGTATAATCCCCCGCACTGGCACTAGTCGTGACGTCTTTTTCTGCCCGTTTTCAAAATAGCCAGAGTGCACGTGCATAGCTTTTATATGTGCTGAAGATGCGCGAGAGCGGAGATTCCCTAAACTCCTTTTTGTGACGTCACGCTCCGGGAAGGAGGGGCTTCAGTAATTCTTCGAAAATGATTTTCTGCAGCCTCCATCCACCTAATTAAAAAAATCATTTCGATATTCGAGATCCTGGAGGTCAAATGAAGAAGATTTAGTCAATAACTCGACAAGCATTCAGGTAGTGGCCCGTGTCCCATCGTTGCAATGACGACCATAGCCGAACGATAACAATGTCTGGAACTCAGCGCGTGTCCTATCCTTTGCCTAACACTAGCGTGTGGCTATGATCAACGTTGGCGGCATATAATCCGCTCCAGATGACGTGACGGCTTGTTCTGGGGTCGAGTTGATGGGGTGAACCCCGCTCGTTTTTCTTTAATATTTTCTGCGACTTTTATTGTGTGTGGTGAAAAACGAAAACGTGTTTCGTAGGTCAATAATATCAGGGATTCGTTCTAAGCGGTATTTGCGCAAAGTACAAACATCGTTGCATATCCCCTTTAAAAATGGCACCGCTCTTTGGCGGCGTTCGAAGCAGTGTTGAGTCGAAGTTCGCTGGCCTTTCGATTGACTGCTGCACAGGAAGCGGGAAGTACCCTGACTACCGTATTTATTCACATAGAGACCCGCGTTTTGTCTTCTCTCCTGACACATCCTTTTAAAATTAAAGATCAACCTATAGTAAAGACCAAAGAAGGCCGACCTGTACTAGTAGTGAGCAGAATTTCCCAGCCACTCGCGCTAAACCACTTGCGCTCTCCCATGTCAACCGCTGCTCCTAGCACTCCGGTGCAAAGCAGTGAAGCTCGACGTGCGCGCGCGATGGTGTGAGGCAGTGAAGGTTGACGCCAGCTGCGAAAGTGCCCGGTACACTGTAGCCACGCCATTGGCCATATGGCGGAGACGATAATTAAGTTATATCATTGGGAGTAAAAGACAACTGGGTCTGTTTTGTTACAGTAGCCGCCACCCCACTATTTTGCAATTTCTTTCGCGACTTTTTGCTCCTGACATTGCCGACATCGTCATGAAATTCAGACATTGACTCGTAGCATTGCGCAGGAAATGCTACGAGTCAATGTAACTGATCACGCAGCATCAAAGGCGCGACATCATAGTCTTCGTCAATTATCTGTACGTGCTTTTTTCATTGGCTAAACCAATCTAGCGTTTCAAATGCCCCTAGACTTGTGCTTCTAATGTGTGTTCGTGACTCTGTGTGTTTGAGCTCGACTGTGTTCTGACATGAGACGAAACACAGTCTACGGTGGCCAGAGACGCCGTGAAATACATATTTGTACCAGTTTCGTTTCCTTCTACTTATCGGAATATTAGGATCGACCAATAAATTTTGTTTGTTTGTTTGCTTGCTTTGCACAAGTTTACTTTGGCATGGATATGGCGCAATTCTGAGCAAAACTGGCGCGTTTGGCGCAAGATGTAGCACACTTTTGTTGAATTTGGCGCAAATGGCGCAGCACTTCCATCACTCACTGCATTATATCGCTCTGTCACGTGCTTCCGAGCAAAGAAGAAGAGAGAACGTCGTGTAACAAAATCGCCTGATGTAATACCGTGAAATATCTAACCTTGCCTTGGGTATAATCCCCAGCCTTGATTGCTTCCATGTGGATGAGCGTCGTCAGGACGTTAGGTGTTGTTCTCACTATTTCGTACCCCAGTTAGTCCAGGTTCAAGTCTCGACTGCACATTGCACATCTACAGCCTGCCACCCCCACCCACCCTCCCTGCAACTATGCAACAATATATATTATATATAGAGAAAATAAATGTCAATTTATCTTTCCGACCACAATGAATATCAGAGGATTCTTACATGCGGATCTAACTATTTGCAGCAAACACTTCGACATTTAGTTCCCCGGCTTTTAAATCAGCTTAGAAACAGCAACATATGGTGGCAAAAGTATACAAAAAAAAACACGTTGCATGTTTGATTGTTTTTTTGTTTTTTTTTGCGAAACTGAACATTTTGAACGTGTACTTAATTTAACCTTTTTTTTTTGCTGTTGTTCTAGCTTTACTATTTATTTTCTACTGTTACTTCAATTACTGTATAACTTAGTATTTTTGTGCGGGTCTCTTTTGAGGTTATCCATTGTACAAACTGTCGGCTCATGGACGGCCTATATGTCGGAGAACTCTTCAAGCTTCATTCCTAAGCTTTTTTTCTTCTTTCCCCGCCATTTTTACAAATTGAAAACAAAAAAAGTTATTGTAAGACATAAAATACCGTAGTGACCGTAGTAGGTTCTAAAGTTTATTAGGTTTCTGAAGCAGTTTGCCTAAATAACGTTGCATATTTTCTTTAAAGAAACATAAAAACGATGACTGGAATGTTTAAGAATGTCCTCCGGAAATTGTACTTCTTCTCATTCACATAAGCACACGTAACATACACACATACGCACGCACGCACAGGCTCGCACGCACACGCACACACACACACACACACACACACACACACACACACACACACACACACACACACACACACACACACACACACACACACACACACACACAGAACAATAACCGCAGATGATAGTTTGCCTGTACAATTCAGAAATTTAATAAAATAAAACGCACTTACATATCGCACTTTTAGCGCGAAACTGTGACAAAAAAAATGACAGACGTTTACCATTCTTTGTAAGGCCGAATTAGAGCGCAGCTCTTGAGGAAGATCAAAGGGTACAGAGGGAAGGGTATGCCCTCCTCCCCCTCCGTACCCTCCTCTCCTGCTCCCCTCCCATTTAGCGGAAAATTTTCGCTAAATTTAGCGGGAAATATAGTGAAAATTTCCCCGCTAAATTTAGCGGGGAAACTGAATTGGTGTTGAGGTCACGTGACGTCAATTTTCCCGCTAAATTTTGCGGGAAAATTTTTCCGTTCAATCTAGCGGAAAAGTTTTTCCGCTAAATTTCACGTGACGTCACACGGGACGTCAAACGTGACGTCACGTGTGACGTCATTATGGGAAACGTCCCATAATGCAACGCGCGGTTACGGCGACGGCGGCGGCGACGCCGCTCAACTCGGAAACGGGCGCCTAAGAGCTGCGGCTCTAAAAGAGGACAAACACCTTGCCTCTGCGTCTTTACTACTTTATCGTGTGATCTGGTTTTCGTATGTCCACTGTTTCTATAAATGACGGATACAACGTGCTTGACAGCGGAAACAATTTCCGCTAAATGTTTTGACGTGTTTTTTTTTAATTTAATACAAATTTATGCCTGCAAGTGATGTTTCTTTTTTTTTTCTGTGAAGAGAAATTGTCAAGGAGTTGGAGAAAGATGACCTGACTGTCGTGTTCTGTTGACCGCGAACACCGCTTCCTGTTGCTGAAGGAGCGTGGTCCAGCGACGAACAGAGTAGTTGCCGTTATCGTAGGGTACAGCGCGTTGTTTACTTTTCCTCGCGCAACTTGGCCGTGCTCTTCCCACGATGGTGGACCTCCGCGTTAGACGATCCCGAGCAGTGCCCGGCGTTAGCCATGGATGTTGACCCAAAAAAGACGGTTTCGTCGGTCGAGAGTGTGAGAATTGCGTTGCGACGAGCATCATTTAAAACGCGGAAGCAGACGCCATTGTTCTGTGACCTCTGCGTGCCCTTGACATCCTCCTTAATTCTTAAACACACAAAAAGAAAGAAAAGCTGATTAATAGAATGATGGAAAGAAGATCTAGATGACTGTGCCAATACCACTAAAAGAAAATATTGAAACTTGCATAGGTTGCTGCATGTCACGACTCAGAAACATGTTGTGTGTGCGTGTGCGTGCGCGTGTGCGTGTGCGTGTGCGTGCGTGTGTGTGCGCGCGCGCGCTTTATTGGTGGGGGAAGAGGGGGGGGGGCTCTGTGAAACTTTTGAATGAAACTGGAGATAACTTATATCAGGGGTTCTCAAACTTTTTGGCCTCACGGAACCCCAGGAAGCCTCAAAAACTGCCGCAGAACCCCCCCCCCCCCTCCATATTTGCCGACCGAGAAGCAACAGACGCACAATTGTAGGCAATTTTGCTTGTGTTGCTTCCCATATATCTTCACCATATCAATCGCAGTGTCAGTACAAACTGAGATGAAGGTGCTTTGCATGGTCCTGCCGCGCAGCCTGCGGCATGGGGGGGGGGCGATTTGGGTGTTCGTGGAACACCAGCTCGTGGAACCCCTGTGTTCCCCGGAACCCAGTTTGAGAACCCCTGGCTTATATGGCTGGGAGAGTTCATACGTTAGGCTAAACTACAGTAAATATTACGCAACATTAGAGGCCAAGTAGTAAAGTAGGTGCGCGCTTTATGTAAACCTTGTTTATTTTCATTCTCTGTGACAAAACAAGAAGTTTTATTTCTTTTTTCAACGCCACACAATCAATTAATATAGGGACGAATCGTCTAAATGTGAAGTGTTATAATACAAAAGGACTCCACACTTTTTTTTTACTACTTTACATGTCTACTGATGTCCGCTGCCTCCCTTTCACATTTGCCGCTTGCAACCGACGATTGCCGACACTCAGCGTGAACTATTTTGTGCCACGTCGTCAATGCTGTGGAAACTTGCACAACGCTGAAACCTCGCACTGCTGCGAGAGAAAGTGACTCGTCTCATTCGCACGTGCTCGCGCAAGAAGCTTCGGCAGCGTTGGGGCACTGCGGAAGCTACACTATTACGCTAGCGTTGACAACGTAGTACAAGATAGTTACGACATGTACAGCTTACTCTAACGAAGTAGTTAAGTTACAGAGTAAAGGCCTCCAAAACAATTTGAATAGAGTATAGAAATTACTAATTTGGAAAGTAATTGATTAAACAGCTAACTACCGTAAAAAAGTAGCGAGTTACTTTAAAAGCGACTTTTTATTTTATTTTTTACTCATATATATAGGAAAAAAGTACAAGAAATAAAAATAAAAATATGCTGCTAACCTAATAATAATTAAAAATACTTGTTGTTCTTAGTTATAATGCAATTAAATGCAAGGGGGCAAGCGAGCTGGACAAGAATGACGAGAATAATCCCTTTCGAAGGGGAACAAGGGGGACAAAGGACAAACACAAATCTCCAAACACAGCTAGGTGACTGGTGCGCGACCGGTCGCGCACCAGTCACCTAGCTCTGTTTGGAGATTTGTGTTTGTCCTTTGTCCCCCTTGTTCCCCTTCTCCAGGGATTATTTTCGTCGATGTTGTTCTTGCTTGCTTTTGCCAAAACGCTTTATTATTAGCCCGAAGAAATTTGCTCTCAAAGTGTTTGTTTTAACGTTCTGCTTCTGCTTCTCCGCGCCTTAGTGTTTGTTTCGTCCTTTTAATATATGACGTACTGTGGATGTACCATTTCTAGTTTGAGGTTTTGCACCCTCTGAGCTTGGTTTTGCAGACAATGTTTGCTCGTTTAATGTTTCTTTGTTATGTAACAATTTGGGGGAACTACTAAGATTTCTTGAACGATCTTCGAGCCTTGGCCGACTTGCATATTCTGAGTTCTGGGAGGAAAGGGCAACGCAGAGACGTAACATTTGTATTGCCCTTTAGCACGCTTTCTTCAAGTAGAGCACAAAACACAGGAGCCGCACAGGAGCTTTGGAGCGTGTGCTGCAATTTGTTGCTTCCATTGGGTGAGGATGTGTTCTGTAATGGAAAAATTTCCCGTAATGGGCGAAAAACGCTACGTGGTGGTGAATGGGGGGACAAAAGCCCTTTCTTCAAATGCGGGCAGAGAATGGGGGGACACGCCAGTTTGCGGCGCTAATCCCGCGGTTACTCAGCCCTCCTTGGAAACACACTCGAGAGAGCTTCCCGTTCCGTGTACAGTTCCAACTGTCGTTATGTAGACGGAGAAGCTCACAGAGCACTGAAGATGTAACTTCCTCTTTGTGGATTGCCTTGACTTAAGGTATTCCCCCCTCCTTTTTTTTTTTAATATCAACTGTTCTTTTGACGTCCGATGAATTTTGGGCGCGAATGTTTGTGGACAAGCAAACCTGGCACTAAATTTCAGAAGTAATTTGTAGCTTGAGGAGAAGTTACCCGGAAAAAAAATACTTAAAGTAAATAATGACCGAAATGAAGATGTAATTGAAATTTACTAAATTACTCAGAATAGTGGTTACTGTAATTGATACAGTAATTTCAGAAGAGAAGTTGAACTACGTAGAAGTTTGCGTCGGGCACAGTATTACGAGCAGGCTGACGGTCCCGCGTATTTATTCACGAGTCCAGCAATGACCGCTCCCAATCGCTCGTGACCGACGCGTACAAACTCTCGACGGCGATGTTTCCGAAGCGCAACCGAAGGAATTCGTCATACTCCGGAACAGCTCCGACGAGAACTGGAGCGCGTTCCGTCGGTCGGGCGGATTTGAGTCCAGCAGCTGTCGAAACATCCCACTGCCCCGCAACTGGGTTGTTCCAGAAGGTCGCTGCGAGGGAGTCAATATAGAAGAGTCCCTGGAAGCGACCAGGCTACTTTCGGAGGACCTTCGTGCCTGGTCGGGCGTAGCTAACGTCTTTCGTTCCGACCTGCCGGAAACTTGGCGTTCTTTTCTTTCCACCGCGGTCACGCAGTCAGTCGCTCTCTCGTCGTTGTGTGTGCTGTACATCTTCCGTCCGTCCTCCTAGCGAGGGTCTTGCTCTCCCTCTTCCGATAAGGGAAAGGAGAAAATGCGTAGAACCAACAGTTTGACACCCAATAGCAAGGCCGCGCGTACGGTCGGAATTTCTGCGTCACGTATAGTGCAAGGGCCAGCGAGTGCTGCGTCAGTGTTTGTCTGGTATGCGAGAGAAAGGTCGTCTGCTTCTTTTGCACGGGTTGCTGGTGACGTCAGAAAGACGCGTAGGTTCGATTAACTCTGATTGAAAGGATAGTGGGTAGACCTCAAAAAGCAAACTGCCTCGAGGTCTACCCACTATCCTTCCAACCAGAGCCAATCAGGGCTCGGCGTCTTTCTGACGTCACCACAACCCCTGCAAAAGAAGCAGACGAACATGCGTCTCCGCATACTCGTGTTCGATCAGCGAGGATGTGAGAGTCCCGGCCGAGCGCTGACGCAGTATACTCGTCTCCCATATATCTCTCGCTTTTGTCTTTAGTAAGGCAGGCATAAAATGCGGCAT
This sequence comes from Ixodes ricinus, assembly GCA_037355805.1. Classification (NCBI taxonomy): domain Eukaryota; kingdom Metazoa; phylum Arthropoda; class Arachnida; order Ixodida; family Ixodidae; genus Ixodes; species Ixodes ricinus. The sequence continues at coordinate 158,306 of JAZHYW010018537.1, forward strand.
TGGCATCGGGGAGGTGTGGGTAAATACTCCATCTTACTCCGACCACTGCCGATGTGATGATCCTGTGGAGACATTCGAGAAGGGCCAAAAGTGCATCGTCACGGCGCCGGTCGTTTTTGTGCCTTTACTCTCACCGACGAAACCAATCAGGCACAGAGAATACGCCGCGGTCCTGCGCTTTTTGTTTTTGTCGGCCCGTGATTGGTTCGACGTCTGGTTTGGTGTCAGCGAACACAAAGTGTTCATAAAAATTTACGGTTTTTTTTTATTGCAAAAATAAACGATGCATGACCGAACGCTCATTCTCCGCCCAAAGGTAGCGCTAGAGGTCCGAACCACATCAGAAAGGTTCAGCACGAACCGATATTTTATTCAAAAGTTATTAGGAATTTTCTGAAAATTTCAATGGGAAAATGGAGTCCATTTTCGCCGTTTTCGGTTTCTGGCGCCATAGGGCACCATACTCGAGAGCTCTGTCGGCCACCAATTTCCCATTGACATTTTCAGAAAATCATTTATAACTTTTGAATAAAATATCGGTTCACGCTGAAACTTTGGGGTCTGGTTTGGATTTCTAGCGCTACCCTCAGGTGGAGAATGAGTGTTCGACGATGCACTATAGTTTATGTTTACAGTGGAAACAAACTTGTACATCTTTTCGGGGACACCCTGTTCATGTACAATCGTTGCCATTCGCGTGGCAGCTATAACTCGCATCTCCGTGATCCGTTCGTGTGCTTTACGGAGAAAAAAGCATCGAGTGGTTCTCCAGTGTTGTCGTGGCATGAGCCCCGTTCTCGACCCTTTCTATAGCTACGCTGCGCGGGGGACATAATAAAAGTTAATAGGCTGATCCAACTTTGCGGCATTGTGAGGATTAAAATAGAATGTCGAAATATACGTAGAGAAATCGACCGTTGGGTCCTTTCCAGAAACTGATCCCGATGAGCCCGTTTACTTCTAGATAATCGATTACTTTGTTGGGCGGAATCATCTGAGTATTACTTTCTCTGTGTTGGCAGCTGATGTTTCTTATATATATATATTTTTATTGGAGCCAAATATTACGTTTATAACTATTAGAGTTACCAAGTGCTAAGGAGATTAGAGCAATGAGCCTTATTATTAAACATAAAACTTTTACGCATGCACGCAAGCTTCTTCAATGTCACTACTACTATTACTGCTACTACTACTGCTGCTACTACTACTAATGCTAATACTAATACTTCTACTATTCCTATTATTACGACTACTATTACTATTAGTATTGCTGCTACTATTATTACTACTACTACTACTGCTGCTACCATTTTTACTACTACTACTTCTACTATTACTACTACGACGACTACCATCACTACTACTACTACTGCTACTCCTACTTCTATTTCTACTATTACTACTAGAATGACAACTATTACTTGTACTACTAATGCTTTTACGCTTCTACTACTGAGATTGCAGTGAGATTTGAATGGTTTCTATTATTGAAAACAACTGCACGTTCTCACAAGACACGACAGGTCTGTCAGCATATACCTTTGAGCACAATGCAAGTATGAGACAGGTCCATTGTCTGACTTCAACTAGACTCCAGCGTGCGCCAAAAAACGAAGCAAGTCATTTTCATAACGTTCGGTTTCGGCAGCTGTTGCCTGCAAGGAGCAGCCGAGTGCGCACAACCCCTCCTTCTGCACGGTTGAAATACGACGCCATGACCATTATCTCCCTGCGCTGTTGCTTATCTTCCACTCCGATCCACAGCTCCCGAGCAGAGCGAGCCAGTCGCCCAAGCAAGCATCATGAGTCGCTTACATGAACGCGGAAAGCTCCTGTCGTATAACGAGAAAAACCAAACACCGCACATGCAACGCAGAAGGGATGGCCAAACGAGGCAAAATCCGTTGCTATGATCGCTTCGTTTCCTTTTTTTTTCCTTCTTTTTTCGCGCTGGAGAGGCGAAGCGCTTTCTGAGGAAAGAGTCCGTGAAGCGCCACTTTACGCCATAATTCTAGAAAATGGCTTCGCTATCGCTGCAAAGGATGACGGAGCGAGTTGGCGGCTATCTTTAGCAGGCCTTCTTCATCTCGCGCTTCGTTAATTAGTGTAGCCTCGACGAGAGAAAACCCAGCTACCGGTTAATCTCTTCTGGCGTTTCTCGTACAACACGCGCGCGAACGGAGTTGCCTCTTGTTTCCTTTGCCAGAACTAGCGGACTTTCAGCGCTCCTAATTTCGGGCTGCATACGTAAACGCGAGTATAGCGCTCTATACATGTGCTTCGAAGCTATAACTACCGACACCGTTGGTTGAACTCCAAGCAGCGCGTACATCAGTGCTCGCAACAAGCGCGTTCGCGTGCATTGTGTACGCGAACGCTCAGTATAAGTATATACTCGCTAGGTTCCATACGTGCGTGCTTAAGTGTTTCATCTGATTACCCGTTTTATGCTCCAGTCCTATTTCGCTGTTTGGGAAACGCGAAAATTACGTGCAATCGTCTGGGCGAGGTGTGGTTTGGTGACCTTGAAATTGGGTCTCCGTGTTTTTCATTGTTGTTGGGGGTATACGAGTCTCCTTCCGCGTTTCCGTTTCTCTTTAGTTTTTTTTGTTTTTTTCTGAGGTCGAGTGTTCCGCGTATACGAACTGGTTCACCGTCTGAAAATTGGTCACCTGCGCCGTACCGTTATTTTCGCTTCCCGTCACGGCCGAGGCTTTGGGACAGAAGCGTCCACGCCTACACGAAACCTACTTTTAGCGTGGCACACGTCGATGCTTCTCTGGACACTCGCGCACACAATAAAAAACCCCGCGGTGTATAATTTTATTGCTGTTCGGTGCGATGTGGGCAATTTATTGATGACCTCGACGGAGTCCATTGCGCTTGGCTGAGCCCGTGAGAAATTGCATAGAAGGCTGCGACAGATCGCGCGGCACTGCTGAAATTTAGTGCGGTAGGTTATGGTTCTTTTGGGGCTGTGACTTCGCATCCTATTCGTTCGCGCGTTCAGGTCATACGATGGCTCTTTATTGTAACATAAGTATTTGTGATCACAACTCTATTTGTTGCGCCAAAATATGAACTGATGACCCCTATCCGGAGAGCAAGATAATAAATGGTAGCAATCTTATTCATATTACCAAATATCCGCTCGTCTCGTCTTCGAAAGAGGCACTCTTCGAGTGGCTATTCAAAAAAGCTGCGTCGGAATTAGTATCCGCAACTCTGAGTTTTATTTGTGTGTTCTGTATCATTAGTTATATTTGTGTGTACAGATACTGAGAGTCTCTTGTCAGATATAGATACAGCGATGCATTGAAGTACAGTCAAAATAAGCGCGAATCCTTGTTCACATTGGGAGATCGGTAGTCGAGCGGGCTAGCGCACACCAGCTCGGAGCACGTGGAGCGAAAGCTCGCGCTGCAGAACGCAGGGATCCTGGCCTCAATCCCCATGCACCCCTGCCCGTTTCGATCTGGATGAGCACCGTACCGGCGTGCGGTCGTGTATCACTACTGCGTGGTGCACGCTAAAGACCCAGGGAAGCGGTTGTGTCGCACTGGCTAAATTGCTCATCTATAGCTGAGACACCAGACGCCCACTTAGGCTAACTAACTTCCGGAACATATGTCATTATTAATTTTATTAGTTCACATTTCACAGAACATAGAGGCTTACACACGCACGCGCACTAGGTCCCCATGCTGATATAGTGTGGAACCACCGGTCATGCATTATATGCTCTCTTCACAACACTTAAAGACGGATACTTGTGACGGCTCTCGTCAAGCCTGGATGATAGTCCGTTCACTGTTGAAACAAATACTCGGTGGTCGGAACTCGCTTGAAAATTCTATTACCGCTACAAATGCCTTGATAACCCTTTTTCCAAACACGAAGGTTAACACTGACGCTCCAAGGTGTAAGAAAACGAACAATTGATCATCTCGTCATTTCCCTTCTCATTGACCAACTAATGATCATCTCTATCACCCTCCTCATCTCATTTCATCATGTCGCTCTTTCTTTCCCTACCCCCTTTCCCTCCGCCTACCTAGTAGTCTGCTAGAGTCACACACTCAGGCTAACCTCTCGGCCTTTCAATCACCCTCTTTTCACATGACCGGTCATGCAATCGCAACTGCCTCAAACATCGTTCACCCATGCAGTATTCAATCAAGTTTCTCTGTAAATGTGCTCAAAACAAAAATTAAAAAATTGGTTAAAGAGACACAAAAAAGTGCGCAAAAAAAAGCACCGCTTTTTACCATTAGGTTTTTTTTTTTTTCTTTTTTTTTAAAGGGGTAGGAGAGAGGGGGGGTAGGTGAAGGTTAGGGGGTAAGGATCTTTACGTGGACGTACAGTCGCTCCGCTCTCGAGCTCGCCGCACTGCATACAGCGCACCGGACGGCCCCATGAGGAGCACGGCCCGACACCACGCACGCTTCCGTGGGAAGTGCTCCCGCGCCTCCCGGCGTCGCGCCCGCGTCCTGTGCCGCCGGGCTGGCCGCCCGACTTCCGTAATTATCGAGCGTGGAGATTCACGGACCGACATTCCCAGCAGTGAGAAAGGAGCCACTGGGTTATGCCCTTCCGGCAGCGCGGGATCTCCGCGCCAGACTCCGTCGCCGCCATCTTTCAAATCGTCGGTGCGTCGCGACTCGCGACGTGGTCGTCCGCTAATGCGGCGCCGGTCCCTTTGTCTCCCGCTGCACTCCGTTTCGCTTTACGGTGAACCGCGGCGGACGCTACCAACCATCTCGACCAATCCAACGCTGTAAGGTTGTCAGGTGACTAAGGGCTCCACGCCCCGCATGCGGCGCTCTCGCATAGGTCACGTGCGACACTCACGCGGTGTTGGAATGGTGTCGGTGGCTCGTAGCATTTCCTGCGGCTCACCGCAAGACGAAGCGGAGTATAGGGTCTCTCCTCGGAAGCGTCCTCGTTAATGAGGATGCCACCGTGCCGGATTGGGTATCACGCACCGCCATCCGGTTCTGATGAGCTTCGCTGCGTGAGCTGCGGCACTCCGCGTTGGCTGCTTTGCTGGCTAAGGTGCTGCGAGCGATCGTCGATCGCCGGTGGTCGCTATTTCCTTTTTGGCGATGGGACACTCGTGACATTAGGGCTTCCAGTGAATGATGATGTGCGGTGCTAGATTACGCAAGGTCGTGTCTACCTAATTTCATACGGCGAGTCGACCGAAATAGAAGACCGGATCAACGGTGCACGCACCTTATACTATGCACAACACCATATAGCTTTTAAAGAGAGCTTTGCACGCCCCTTCACGCTACCGAGTTAAAAGATATACGGACTTTAGTTCTTACTGGTGTCCATGTAACGTGTGACGTGTTCTGGAGTTGTGACACGTTCTCTCAGGAGCTAGGCGAAGTTTGCACGGTGATGCGCTGTCCAAGGTGCGATTCTGGCACGGGCACTTGGCCAGTATCACTCCTCGGCATCTAAAAGTTGTCGAGAAGAGAAGACCGAGACTCTAGGGCGAGTGTGTCTGTCGTCGAAGAACACGCGACCTCGACCTAAGCAGAGCGTTGAGAAAGCCGGTCATTTATCTTAAAATTAGATTCGCGATGGCGTTTGGGAAGCACATGGAAGACGCCGGGTATCTGCATTCCCAGTACCAAGCCGCACCTTTAACGGCCATGGCGTGACGACTCTACGGCACCTAATGCGCGCAGTTCGGCTGACAAAACGATAGCGTCGAAGCAAAGGCGCAGGACGAATGAAGTTTTCAGAAACGAGTGGTGACCTAACCCTGCCCGAGTTTCCTCTCTGTGTCGCGACCATTCTGCGAATACTCCTCAAAGATAATATCCTTTTATGTTTTACATAATCTGAAGCATTTAAACAAAACTCCATTTCACTACACTCGGCGTCAACTATTTTTTTTTTTTTACATTGTTGAGGCTAGCGTCTTTTACGCTGCTGCAGTCCTGCATTGATGCATTGGCTTAACCTTGCGTTTCATTTGCATGCGCTCACGAAACATGCTTTGAGAAAGTTGGAGAATTGAGAAAGACACGCTAGCCTTGCGCATAGCGCAAAATAGTTGATGCCGAGTACATAGAGTTGGAGAATGAATCGTGTGTGGTATCGCTGTGCGTCCCCTTTTTCACACGCGTTCTCCCGGATGAAAGATGATTGTCGTAATCGAGGTCTTCCTGTGTTCATCTTTTGTCATGCAGAATTCGCTTTCCTTCGCTCAGGTACGACGTGTCACGCTGGTGGTCGGTACGCGTGACCGCGGTCGTTTTGATCACGCCTTGAGAAGATGGATCGCTTAATTGGGGCACGCTGAAACTAATCTCAAAGCTTGCACATTTCTTCTTTGCTTGCTTGTTTTGGTTGTATTGCGATTGTCGAGGGGTTGGCTGACCTCCCAGAGGGGCTGCAAAGTGGAACTAGTCGAGCGAAGTCCAGTCCGGCTCCGCGTCGTTGTACGTTCTTTTCAATTCCTTTTTCATTTTTTCTTTAAAGATCGGGAACGAGAACGGGATAGATGAAAGGGAGGTGCCAGTCATGCTTAATAGACTAAAGGACCATTGAATAAAGCAAGGTAGAAAATACAACTTAACCTTTTATACTTCGTTAAATGTGCAATATCAGTAAATGAAAGGGTTCAGGGTAGATGCAAGCAGTGACACTGATTTGTTTTTGTATCTACAAAGCGGTTAGTTGTGTCGTATTTTACTATAGGCTAGATAAGTTACTTCATTCAACGTGCCGTAATTTTTCACACATAGAGCAGGGCGGTTAAGCTTCATTTAAAATTTAGAGTGCCTGGGCGAAGTGAAGGGTTTTGCCTCTTTGGCGTAGTAGCGTGGGAAAGGCAATGGTAACACAGAATGTGATGTGATAAAAGTCGGACAACTGATGGCAGGAAGTAGCTTCCTGATCTCCTCTCGGACAACGATGTGGATGATGTCGCGGATGCCTGGGAGGCTGGCATTGAAGTTGTAGCTGGACAACTCGCGTGCCGAGACGCTGGGGAGTTGTTGATGTTGACAGGCTCGGGCCTGCAGTGTACAATGTTGGAAGCCTCAGTGATATGAACCCTTCGACTGTTGTCATGGAGTCGCGGACAAGGCTGCCGTAGGTGTTGTCCCTCACATGAGGGACATGAGATTCTTAGCTTCTTGTCTTCTGTAGCATCAGGGTTGGCGTAAGTGCTCGATCAGGCGCAAAACATCCACCATGAAAGCGGTGGCGCTCTCGTTGGGGCCGTGTCCTGGACAGAATCAGGAATTCGGCAATTTCTCGTCATTGTTGGCTGATGAACATGCACTTCAGCTCGATCTTGCAAACTTCCCACGACGTTAAGGAGGATTCGTGGTTCTCAAACCAGTGCCTGGCAGTTTCTTCCACGAGAAGTATAGGTTCTGCAGGAGCTGGTTGTCCATCTACCCACTATGGCGGGCGACACGGTCATATGTTTCAATCCAGCCCTCGACGTCTTCATACACCTTGCGAGAAAGGGCATCGGAGTGCGAGGTGCGACGGGCATGCAAACGATGGTGGGAGCGGACGCGGTTTGCTGCTACAGATTTGTCATTGTTGGCTTAGTCAGCTTTGGTTTTTCTGGCAAAAGACTGAATTCCGGTAGTTCTTGCTGGTAGCAGCGACTGGCTCGGATTTCAGGTTCTTCGTGGTGTATTTCCAAGGTTTGTCCTTGTGGTAATCGCTCGTCTTTCGGTTTTTCTGAAAGGCTCGGGATAGGACTTGGTTCACGGCTGACCGGGGGTTTAAGACGCGGGATAGTCCGCCACTCGTGTCCCGTTATCGGGCAACTCGGTTGAGGAGCTGCCAGGGTGCACACAGAGTGAAGGGCTACGGGTAAGTACTCAGCACCTCCATCGGAACATACGATGACAACTGATCATGACTTCGAACATTCCAGAATATTAAATATTAATAGAAGATATGACTGGAGCAAGACTCTGTGTCAGTATAAAAAAAACTAACAGAAGAGAGTGTATCCTTACCGCTAAAAAAGCTGCATTGTCTTAGAGACATTCTGTCCGAATAAATCCTCTCCTTCGGGGTTTGGCGACTGCCGTGGACGAACTGAACTGAAATGGATGTGGAACCACTTTTCTGGTAACGAGCCGCTGCAGACTGTCGTCGCAAAGCGGCGTGAACGGGTGGACTGGGTAGGTAACACGCGCGATGAAATGCCCATACAGCTTGCAATTCGCGTACCGAGTGTTGATGAAACTTGTGTCGACGAAACGTACGACAGACAGGCGGAATCAGTACCAACTGCAACACCTGTGCTCCGTGAAAGTGCACGTCTACGCCAGAACAATTTAGGAAGCAGCACAGCATCATCTAAAGCACGGCACAGGAACTACCAACTTGAAGGCAGCTCTCCGGTACGCCGCACAACCAAAAGTGGAGCCTTCAATCTATATGCACAAAAAAGATATCGATTTTATAGATGCATGGTAAGCGACACGCCATTGGTTGTTTCGGCGTTCGTTGCCTGTGTGGTATTTTCTTGTTTGAGCCGTTTTTAATAAAACTTCAGTTGATAGTCAGCGCTTGTCCTGTGCACTCCTCTCGTTGTCTTCGTCTTTTTGTGCGCTGTTTCCAATTTTCTACGTCACTAGGGCCGTTGTTATGGACAAATGCAAGAGGGCTTGACGTGACTTTAGAAACTGTCTGATAGAAAAGTGACTAATTTTCTGTAAGCATTGTGTATTCTCAATATCTAATCCTAAAGACATTTCCTATTGTCTTAGTACCACAAAGTGATGACAAGTTTGTATTCAAGTTTCACAACTGGTTTTGCCTTACTACCAGAACACACGATGGCTTCGCTGGTTCAGCTGCTATTTCTGAATGAGTACGCGACTTCGTTGAGCGAAATTCGGGACGATTGACGAAACTTCTATTCTCGGGGTCAACTTTCCGTGGGATATCGGAAGCGAAGAGTGCCCGTACAGAGGTTTCATCGATGCCCGATGTGCGTGAGCGCGCGAACACCTTCCCGTGCGAAGGCGAAAACACAGTAAGGCCGAATCACTTACGACGACGACGTGAAGTGTTTCAACATCGAAGTGCAGGCCAGCGCACATTTCACAAGTTTCTGAAGTCAGAGTTGTTCAGTGAACAGCTGTGTGATCAAACGAAGCTCTCCGTATCATATATACTATATCGCGGTGTGTCTGACCGATAAGGATCCCCTTTCCCCAGTATCTCCAGCAGAAATGTCACGAATGGAAAGAGCTGGACGATCGTAAACTGAAAATAAAGGTTTTTTCGGCGGGCCTGTGCCAGAAACAAAAGATGGAATGAAAAGAGAAGCAGCAGCGGCCTGCGTCACGGCGTGGGGTTGACAGCTGGCTGGAGCGAGAGTGCCTCGTCGTCGGGATTATCGGATTGGGTCGGCAAAGCTCACGCTCGACTCCTTTGATCTACTACGCTCGGCGTCTTTAACATTCCAAATAAAATTGGCGTATGTTTCTACAGCCTGAATGCCTTAGTTGGCGTCTGATGTCTCAGCTGTAAATGAGCAATTTCGCCAGTGCGGTACAACCGCTAGCCTGGGGTATTTAACACGCACTAGTGATACACGACCGCACGCCGGTACGATGATCATCCAGATCGAAACGAGCCGGGGATGGGGATTGAACCAAGGATCCTGGGGTTCTCCAGCACATGCTTTCGCGCCACGTGCTCCGAGCTGATGTGCGCTAGACCACTCGGCCACCGTTTAGTTTAGGCTCAAGACCAGACCCCGCAGCCGACGCTACGAACTAATGGGACAAATGTGACAGCGTCAAAAGCGCACGATCATGGTGTTCGTCATGTTTATGCACGTGTTCTATTATCGCGGGACCAATCGTAAACAATCATCTGGACTTGAGCTGAAACGAAAATAACGTGTCATTTGTCTGGGGCACCCAAGCTGTATGGCACTGTCTCGCTTTGATATTTTTGAGGCGCCGAGTCAAAATTCACAGGGTCTCTTATGTCATCCCTAAGACGACTTGAAGGCGAAAGTCCAAGCGCCGGAGCATTAAAGACATACACTGATTTAATTTGCTTCACGTTCTCTTTTTTGCACATTATCCTTTTTGACATTCTCTTTAATTATTCTTAATTCCTTTTAAATCCTCTTAATTCACTTTGATTCCTCTTAATGTGATTTGTCATCTTTCTTAATTTCATTGCTTCAAATTCGCTTGAGTGGTCATGTAAACATTTTGGTACCTTTCGTGCCGCTGACGTGTTTTCGCTCGAGGACTTTGAAGGTCGACTGAACAATGAGACATATAAGGCTCTTGGCTTAATAATTGTTGTACTCATTTCACATGCCTTCAACATTTGGCCCGTCCTCTTCCCACGTAAAAGGTCCCACCTTAGAAAAAAAAAGAAAAACACGCCTACGTCAATCGTCCCAATGTAAAAAAAACCGTCGAAAGAAAAATAGAAAACAACGCTGTTACCGTTCGTTTATAAATACAAAGTAACGCAAATATAACGTGCGTTACTTTTTATCGGTAACGGTTACGCGTTCCTTTTATTTTTATGTAAACATGGTTGGCTTCCCCGCTTTCGGCAACAAATTTTTCGACGGTCGTCGGGGGTTGCGAATAAGTCCGCCGAAGATTTCGCTTTTCACGCCCCTCATAAGGAAGCGTAATTTCTTCTCGTCGGTAGCTTGCGGGTCGGCGCGGCTGCTCAGGCGGAGGATGTCTTCAACGAAACTGGTGACCGTTTCGTTGGGGCCTTGAGTCCTCGCCTGGAGAAGGTCTTCAGCCCGCTGCCTGCGATGCTGATTCATGAACGCCCGCTTCAGCTCGGTGACGCAGGCGTCCCACGACGTGAGCGCAGCCTCGTGGTTCTCGAACCAGTGCCTCGCAGTACCCTCCAACGAAAAGTAGAGGTTCTGCAGGTACTGCTCGGCGGTCCATCCGTTATGGCGTGCCACGCGCTCGTAGTGTTGGATCCAGTCCTCGACGTCCTCGTGGTGCTTCCCAGTGGTGAGCAGCTTTCGGAGTTCCTCTCGGACGACGTCTCGCTGATGTCGCGAAGCTCGTCGGCACCAGCGCTGAACTCTGAGCGGGTCGAGGCCAAAGTGGAGACGTTGCTGAGCCGATGGTAGTGGCTCGCTCGGGCCATTAACGCCCGCTCGATGTTTGTTGCTTCGGCAACAAATTCTTCGACGGTCGTCGGGGGGTTGCGAATAAGTCCGCCGAAGATTTCGCTTTTCACGCCCCTCATAAGGAAGCGTAATTTCTTCTCGTCGGTAGCTTGCGGGTCGGCGCGGCTGCTCAGGCGGAGGATGTCTTCAACGAAACTGGTGACCGTTTCCTTGGGGCCTTGAGTCCTCGCCTGGAGAAGATCTTCGGCCCGCTGCCTACGATGCTGATTCATGAACGCCCGCTTCAGCTCGGTGACGCAGGCGTCCCACGACGTGAGCGCAGCCTCGTGGTTCTCGATCCAGTGCCTCGCAGTACCCTCCAACGAAAAGTAGAGGTGCTGCAGGTACTGCTCGGCGGTCCATCCATTATGGCGTGCCACGCGCTCGTAGTGTTGGATCCAGTCCTCGACGTCCTCGTGGATTTCCCCGTGGAAAGGTGTCGGAGTCCAAGGGGCGACGGGCAGGTAAACGACGGGGGCTGCTGCTGTGGTCTGCGCCGTCGAGGAAGCCATCGTCGTTATCGCTTGCCTTGTTCTCGCCGGAAGTGGTCCGAGTTCAGGAGCTTGTCCTTGAAGACGGCGGCTGGCACGATGCTCCGAGTCTTCAACGGAAGGTCGTCGGGAAATGGGTCGATAACGCGTTCCTTTATTCTGCGAGTAGAGAGTAACGTATTTCGTTACGTTTTTTCGGTAACGCCTACAACACTGGTACAATGAAAGCAGAACTGTAAACAAACCAAAGTTGTGCAGATGGTCTGATTGGCTCTCCAGGGCCGCAGCTTTCCCCCTTTGCCTAGTTGTGCCGAAACGCGGTATTAAACAAGGACGAAACGAAAACTATCTAGATCTGCTTACGAATGTACAATGTGGCTTTTCTTAGACCGAAGGCCACCAATTTTGAGGTCGCACTACTGTTCACGGACGTCTAACTGCTTTCAGAAGCTTCTAGGCTCCGCGGAGAGGGAGTCTGCGCACCACGTATTAGGCCCGAAGAGCGCCGCGTCTAATGAAAACAACGGTGCGGTGATTGACAGACCAGTTGAAGGTTTCCTCGGATCTCCGCAAAAAAGAGTGACACAGATAAGCAGTTGCGGTGGGTGACTAGAAGGGCGCTTGGGTACGAAGACCCCTTAACTAGTCGAGAACGGGAACGGGGAGACGGCTGCATCTTCCTTCTTGTCGCCCAGCCCATCTCCGCTGTTTGCGTCGCAACAGCAGCCTTCTGGCAACACCTCCTAGATGGCAAGGCCGAAGTGCTGGAGCTTCTACGTCACCTTCTGGGGGCATACGGGGACGAATCTGCGTCAACGTTCGGCTGGGCATCGTGTCCACTCAATGTGCCGAAGGGCGCTCAGCGTCGGGCTCGGGCCCAATAGCTCCGTTGGCGCCATCCGCGTTCGCAAGCTTCGATTATCTGAAGTGGTATTTACTTTGGACCCACACTGGCCTCTGGAAGGTGACGTAAAACAACGAGCACTGCGGCCTGGCCCTCTGGACACGCGGCCAGGAGAAAGGACGGCGCCGACCGCGAAACCTCGTCGACTGCCACCCTCCTTCCGGAGGGACCGCTCTCGCTCCCGCCCCTGATCAACGGGCCCGAGGGGCTCCTTGCAGTTGTCGGAACTGAAGGAGGAGGCAGGCACGCTCGACGATGGCCCATGCCCGCATATACGCCTCCGGCCCGGAATACCGGCGTTTGCGTGACGCTCTTTTCCCGTGCGCGGGAGGAACGCCCATGGGGGAGGAGGCCTTGGGTGCCAGACCCGCCGCTAACGTGATCATTAGGAGCCGTCCTCGAAGTACGAGTCAGATTTGACCAGTTTTCGGACTTCGGTAGCCGTTGTTTCGTTGCTGCGACGTGCGGGCATGCGTGAAGCCATCACCTCGCGTTGCTGTGGCTTAAGACGCACTTCAAGAAGCCTGGAGCGTCTACTTTCCCTCGAAGCGCTTGGGCGAGCCCATCGCTACAATCTGCCGAGAGAGTGCGGCGAATGACGAGCCTCAAATGTATATTCAGACCTAAGAAAAAAGTACGTAGCAAATTGCTGGGTAATTGCGTTGCGCGTGTAACGTGCGGCGCTCTCGGCACTCTTCATCGGTTAGTTTAGGTACTGGCTTACCGCGTTGCACTCGATAGCGAATTCCTGGAATGGAGCTACCGGCGCAAACCTGGGATTTAAAAATGTGCGACATGGTGTCAAGTTGCCATCTGCCGGACGCAGAGCGGATACTCCCACAAGGCATTCCCGCCAAATAGCACCTCGGCTCATGGCAATGTACCGTCACGTGCAATAAAGAAGAAAACGATGTGTCGTGACATGCTGGAAAGACACTCGCTAAACAATCTTAATGGTCTGGATTCAATTCCTTCGGACGCAAGCGCTTTTTTACTGCGATGGCGTCTTCCGCCCAACTCTCAAGCAATCAGTGCCGAGCTTCGTGGCCACGCTCTTATCCAGGCTTCACTTTTAGTCTTCACTAAATGCCGAACACCTTGCCAAAGCGAGTTTCACGTTAAAAGCTGTCTGGCTTGCGTCACTGAGCATGACGTTTCACCGTGCCCAGTTCCACGGCTGCTATACTTTTTTTAGGTCGAAATATGTTTGAAGCTTCGTCGTTCGCTGAATTCCCTCCGTATGATAGCAGCGACTGGGTCTCCCAAGTGCTTTGCGAGAGAGCAAACGCTCCGGGTTTCTTAGAGTGCATACTCAGCGGGTCAATATTCGAATCCCATTGGACGGTTGGGTAGTCCTTTTCGCAATGAGTCGTGTGCAGTAGAAAGCAGCGAGGCATAGTTGCCTCTGTGCTTTCGCAATGAGTCGCAATGAGTCATGGGCAGTAGAGAGCATAGTTGCGCATGCGAGCCACACGAGTATTTGGCATCAAGCTCCGGAGAATTAATTGCCCCGCTTTCTGAGCTGAACGAACACTATAGCTGGCTCATCTTCTTGCATCATTAGCTTCGACCCTTTGTCCTCACAAGGCACCAATTCGTTTTAACCATGTTGGATTAACCTGACACTGCGGCATAGAAGAAACGTCAAAACGTAGAAGGGACAGAAAATAGACAGGACGACGTCTCAAAGAGACGTCGTCCTGTCTATTTTCTGTCTTTTCTACGTTTTGTTGTTTCTTTTTTGCCCGAGTCTCAGGTTAATCCAACATGGTTAACATTCACCAGCTCACCTGCACCCTTACGATTTTTTCACTAATTTGTTCCTTCGGCAAAATGCTTCTTAAGATCTTTAAGTTGACACTATACAACTAATTCCCTACGAATGTTCATGCTGATTTAAAAAGCGCAAAGGACAGACAC